>CM077154.1:142996297-143078932 GCA_039583875.1 Platanthera guangdongensis | reverse complement strand
GGCCCCTCCTGGGAGGCTTCCAAGCCCAGGCCGCCCCTCCTGGGTGGCCTCCAAAGCCCAGGCCGCCCCTCCTGGGCGGCTCCAAGCCCAGGCCGCCCTCCTGGGCGGCCTCCAAGCCCAGGCCGCCCCTCCTGGGCGGCCTCCAGGTCCAGGCCGCCCCGTTGGCGGCCTCCAGAGCCAGGTCGCCCCTCTTGGGGCGGCCTCCAGTCCAGGCCGCCCCGTTGGCGGCATCCAGAAGCCCAGGCCGCCCGTTGGCGGCCTCCAGAAGCCCAGGCCGCCCCTCCTGGGCGGCCTCCAGGTCCAGACCGCCCCGTTGGCGGCCTCCACGAAGCCTAGGCCGCCCCCTCTGCTCAATCTCTGCTCGCCGAGTCCGCGCAGGTCGTCATGATGACGTCACTAGGCCCCGCTTCTAGTTGATCTTCCCCGGGCCTATAAATAGCCCCCAATGCCTCTCATTTATGGGAGGAGACAAGGCGCAGGAGGAAAACTGCAGCTTGCCAGCAAGCCCTGCGGACTCAGTTTTCCAGTCCTCCCAGTCCTCCACAGCTTGCCATCAGCTTGCCAGCAAGCCCTGCTGACTCAGTTTTCCAGTCCTCCCAGTACTCCACAGCTTGTCATCAGCTTGCCAGCAAGCCCTGCGGACTCAGTTTTCCAGTCCTCCCAGTCCACCACAGCTTGTCATCAGCTTGCCAGCAAGACCTGCGGACTCATATTTCCAGTCCTCCACAGCTTGCCATCAAGCTGCGCGGCCTGCCAGCAGCTTCTTTTCCTTAGCCTCTGGCAACTTCTTCCTTAACCGACAGCTTCCCCCTTTGTACCATTTATTGTTTTTTCATGTAAAGGCACTTTGAGCAAGCTGTAATCTTGTTTCTTGATTAGAGGAAAAGCCCGTCGCAAGAGTGACATTTAAGCCGCGGCGGGCGAAGTCTGTTGTTGCCGCTACTAGCGGCCCCCTCTCTTCCTCTCAGCTCAGTCTAGCTCTCTCGGTGTCGACATGCAAGAGCAACCGTTCAAGTAACTGTCAGCTTAAGCTTCTCTGTTGATCAAGCTTCTCTGCTCAGCAAGCTTGCTCTCTGCTCAGCAAGCTTGCTCTCTGCTCAACAAGCTTGCTCTCTGCTCAGCAAACCTTTTCTCTGCTCAGCAAGCTTGCTCTCTGCTCAACAAGTTTGCTCTCTGCTCAGCAAGTCTTTTTCTCTGTTCAGCAAGCTTGCTCTCTGCTCAGCAAGCTTGCTCTCTGCTCAGCAAGCTTGCTCTCTGCTCAGCAAGCTTGCTCTCTGCTCAGCAAGCTTGCTCTCTGCTCAGCAAGCTTGCTCTCTGCTCAGCAAGCTTGCTCTCTGCTCAGCAAGCCTTTTCTCTGCTCAGCAAGCTTGCTCTCTGCTCAGCAAGCTTGCTCTCTGCTCAGCAAGCCTTTTCTCTACTCAACAAGCTTGCTCTCTGCTCAGCAAGCTTGCTCTCTGCTCAGCAAGCTTGCTCTCTGCTCAACAAGTTTTTTCTCTGCTAAGCAAGTTTCTCGCTGCTCATTAAGCTTCTCCGCTGGTCGATCGCCATAGTAACCGTCTGCTCGACAGCTCTCTGATCCTCATCCTCCTTCCTTCATCAGCCTTCCCGGCTATTCTCGGCAACCCTCTCCTCTATCACCGCAACCCCTTTGACAAACACTTGCTTCACTCTCGAGCACTCAGAAGCTTCCTTCTTTCTTCTTCCCCTGCAACCTTCGTCCTCTTCCTCTCCTAGCTTGTGAGATCGAACACTTCCTCCGTGTTAGCTGCCGGTGCCGTTTTCGTGCATCAACACCGACGATTAGAGTCGTCCATTTAAGCGAATCGATGATCCGGAGATTTTTTGTTGTTTTTTTATGTATTTGAGGGTTGTAATCATGACCATACATGGCCTCATAATTTATATATAAGGGTAAGAGGTTCATTAAGAGGCATTGAAAGATTGAGTGAATAAATGAAAACTCCTCTCGATCACCTGTGCCGAGCTGAAAAATCCAAATGTGCTTGGACGTTATCCCCTCCCTTCTCTATTTAGTCGACCACCTATTTCCCCTCAACTCGCTAGGCTGACACCCTTACTCACCACCTCCACTAGCCAACCACCACACAACTACCTCATATTCCCTCAGAAAATCCCTCACCACTTCTTCCCAATTCCATCCATTTTCAGTTTTTTGACGATCATCGGAAAAACAACTCTGGCCACACCGTTAAGTCTACACTAACAACACTAGAAATTCCCTCCATTTTTCATTTTCCAATGATCGTCGGAAACCACCTCCGGACACACCAGCATCTTAATGATCCCCTCCGGTCACCCTCCCTCCACTATACATAAATCCTAATCAACTCCCCACTCCACCACCTTCCTGCTACCTCCACTTACACAATTTTAAAACAACTCCTAAATCCTCTAATCCACTCATTCATCTACTAACCCCACTTCCCACCACCTTTCTACATGCCAAGGCCCCATCTTTCGGCCCAACCGACACTCTTCCACTTTCCCCTAACAAAAACCTCCTCAACACCCTACACCAAAACCAAATACCACCCTCGCACGTGGATCCATGTGAGAGGACGACCTCACCTTCCCTCATCTCTATAGGTCTTTCCCTCGTCCTATCCCTATCCGGAAGCTCCAAAACGACCACAGTTGTTGAAATCTCCTTCCAAACATCGCAGGCGACTCCTGAATTGAGATTCAGACGGCCTTTTCCTTCTCTCAGTTGCCACAGCCAACCTGCACCTGAAAGTTCCCTCTTCGCCAATTGTCAGCCCTTGTCCTACAACCCTTGAAAACTCCCAACACAACCGGCAATCCTCCAGGCTCCAGCCCCTCCACCTCTTGTCCATCTATGGCTACCTTTGTGCAGCACCTATAGTTCTACTTGTTGCTTCCCATCGACGTCCAGTCTTATTATTCTATTTCAGCAAACTGAGTTTTTCGGGAGCTTAAACTTCGACTATTACCTTTTATATAGCCTCTTGAATTTTGTTGGAGGCCCACTTAACCTTGTACTACTTATTTGTGTAAACTCGTTTATTTGGATCATTTTTTACGAGTTGAATTTGTATGTCAAATTTCTACTTGAGGTGTATCTATTAGTAAATTATATTACTGAGTTTTGTAGCCATGTATGTTCCTGTCTGATTGAGCGATTTGATTACGGGCACTCTTGCATTTATACAACTTTGTCTGCTTCCTTATCTGTTAAGCTTAAAATTTGTGTCTTATTGTATATTTATTGGATTTATAAAAAACTTACTATTGTAAGTTAAATCGTCGGATTCACCCATATCCAGTCATAGGACCGTCCTACAAGACTAGTGGTCAGTGGTGTAAGCTAAACATGCAACTTTACGCATAATGTCAGGGGAAATTGACCCTAGTTGATCTAGAATGATGAATGCAATTATTTCATAGTTCGACGGGAGATTATCACAAATAATAGGCGATATAAATCATAAGTAATTGATTTAAGGCAATGTAACTTAATTTTGAAGCGAACAAATTTAGAATTTCTCTGCTCGAAGGGCCAAAACAAGAGCGCACAAGCAAATATATCCATACAAGTCACAAATAATCTCACAAACAAAACTATTACGGGGAGGAATATCCTTCAAGCAATAACACATCCAGTTATATAACATTATCGAAGTACGATAATACAAAAACACACACTAATGAGAACTAACCATAAAGATCCGGAGTTGTGCGGCACGTAAATCTGGTGGTGACAGCAGTGTAATTGAGGTTGTAGGTGGTTGTCGGAGAGGGAATATACAGAGGAAGAAGGGGGAATTGATACAAATTACGAGGAGAAAATGCTATATAAATTAGAGGTATCAGCTCCGACCTTTACAAAAGATGGATGACTTCTTCCTCGTCAGCACGGGAGGTCAGCCTTCTAAGACGGCGGTCTCATAGTTAGCTTAGTTTTATTCTCTTTACTGTAATTCTTAACCTAAGATCATGTGAGCATTCATGACGTGTCTACACAGTCTTGTTTTTTAGGCTATTTTCACATCATATAACCTCTCATCTCTGTCCTGCTCTATCGTAACTCGGGCAGCCTATTTTTTCTTATCCTCGTCCATTTGGGCAGGCCCCCACTAGTATAAATAGGGGTGAATGGTAACTTGAAAGGGATGCGGGATCTGACCTGAGACCCAGCATGCCTACTACGAACTCAAATTTGTGCCCTTCTAGTTGTTGCGAGCTCCTCCTAGTGGTGACCTCTTTTGTCTAACCATCTTTAAGTAAGCAATAAAATCACCCGCAGTAATGAGCTACAGTTGTGGGAAGCCTTCCTTGCCTCTTGCGGCACCTCATCTCATGTTCTCTTCAACTAACTCATGATGACCGCAACGTAGCCGACAGCTCTCAGTCTACCCCTCATTCCTCTTTTAGCAGAGCGTGAAATCGTGGAGTGCAATTTCTGTACCAACACAATCCCTCCACAAAATCTATATCTGTAAAAGTTATCTTTCCAAGAGATAAAGTGTCATAAACTATCGTGCTTGCATGATTTGAGTCACCAAAAATGACCTTTGATCCATTCTTTGCACAGTAATATGAAAACAGATTTTTATCTCTAGTCATGTATCTTGAGCATCCACTGTTTAAGTACCAAATGTGCTTCTTGGTTAGGATTGGATCTTCAATCACCTAAATTAACTAATAAATGGTCTCAAAATATATTTGGGATGCATAACATTAGTAAGCACAATTAACACAAACCCTTTGTTCCCTTGGTGAGACATACCTTTGGGATAGGCGTTTGTGGTGCTATACCAATAATTTATTATATAGAGGACAAGTTTACCATAGCAGAAACATTCAAAATAATTATACCCACTCTTTATTTTGGGAATAGAAGGATAGGTGGAAATAACATGAAATTTTAGGTACTCTATCATGGCCCAAAGATGGCCAGTGATTGGTGATTATGTACCATATTTAGCTTGTCCAAAATCTACAATAGCAATTCCAGCAGCCCACAATATTTATAACAAATAAAACAAGGAAAACCTTAAATCGACAACCAAGATGGACCGTTAACATAAGAGGTCCGATTTGACAATTAATACACAGCCACAACAATATAATATATTTAAAAAGGTAATTGTGGATCCTGACACATCGCAAGTAGGGTCGCGGATCTGATCAAGCTCTCCTGCACGAGTAGAAAGAAGTGGGTTTCGCCTTGTGACGATCTAATACGCCCTAGACATATCAAGAATGAACACGAATGAGAACTTAGATTGAAATAAAGGAAACACAATTACAATCGGGAGGCAGGTTCCACCAAGCACCTGGAGGCTGGGTCCTCCAAGGCACTCCCTCTCCAAGAGAGTCAAACAACTAATACTCAAAAGATACCAAGACTCTAACCATAGGGCTTCTTATATAGATGTTGCCCCCAACTGCAGGACAAAAATCATAAAAGACATACATAATAATTTATGAAATATAAGATAATCCCTTAAGATCTCTGCGTCTCCGCGAGAGCTATGTGTAGTGAGGATCATTGTTCGAGCGTGCAAGCGCGTATCCGTATCACAATCCAATGTTGAAGGTGATCCCGTCATTTTTTATATCAAATTCAAACATGATTTATTTATAAAACATCGTATAAGCAAAAGTTAGCATAGAACACGTAATATCACCAATCAGATTTTACATGAATTTCCCTTTGAGTAGTTCTATCAAGAATACTAGGTAGGAATACATGAAAATTTAATTTTGATCCATGTTTAACATTGTTGATGCTTTTATATAAAAAAAATTAAAATACATTGTTTATTTCTTTAAATGATTAAGATGATTGTCTTTAGTTTAGATTGTATTGGATGGATTGAATAATCAGTTGGATTTTTAAATATCATATTTCACTTCTCTACCAAGTTCAATTTATTCACGCTCATTATCCATTGCTCCCTCTAATTATGTAACCCTTCTGACACGCCTCTAAATTTCAAAGACTTGAACTATTTTATGACCGCCACAAGATTGTAAGTTTTTAACAAGTGTAATTTACTCAACAAAATCGATTTAACATTGTGAAAAATTGATCAAAATTGAACATCTTCATCTTAGTTCCATCGACAACCACACCCACCGCCCACCCCCCACCCACATACCATCCCACCCCTCATTCTAAGTGGTATATTAAATGGACATAAATCATGATAAGGGATTTACATATTGCCATAGCTTCAAAGGATATAACATTATTCAGCTCCAATTTCATTTGGATATACAACTGAGAGACATATAACAATAATAAATGTAATAGCCTTCACAAAATGTCATTATTATGATGTGTTAAGTCGCAAGGAAATTTAGATCTAGTCGCCTCAGTTGATTAAATATTAAGTTAAAAATTACTCTTGCTTGGCCCTGAGTCGCATATTGAATATTTTGGGTTAAATATTAAGTTTTATCAGACGTATATTAACGTCAAGTTCAGTCCACTTAAGTCCAAATTTCCAAGCTAATGGTATTATAAATAATTTTGGTAGAGCACGAGTGACAAATGCATGATTTCATGGTCATTCATTGAGTGTCCCAGTCTCATTCACTATGTAAAGCAATGTGGATCAAATTTTTTGAGGCTTAATGTACAAATATTGATATTATTTCCATAACTTTTTGCAGCATAAGAGAGTAATAATAGTTCTGGATACATCACATGTTGAAGAGAAATTTGTTAGGTCATTTGAGTGTACTGGCTTTAATACTATCTAAAGAAAATATGTAAATTTTAAATTACCAAAGGTAGGCAGTCGGTCACTAAGAATTTTAAGCTTTTAAGCGGTTAAATAATGGAGTATTATGCCTCTTGCGTCAACAGTATCTGGGTAAATAATGTAGGTCAATTGAAGTTTAATGCACTTCAAAGGGCGTGTAACTAGTCATGAGTGTATCCTCTGCTTCAGTAAAAGCGAGGAAAATTTCAAATCAACCATGTATAGAAATGGGAACATTAAGAACAAACTATTATCACAGGTTGCAATCATGTCAAAGTAAGAAATCTGAGTTGTGTGATGGTTCAAAAGAATTCTATGTGATAAATACAATTCATGCTGATGCTTCAACATGTCCTAGAAGTCAATGATGGTGGCAAGAATACAATTTACATGAAACATAAGAAATGAAAAATACAAATGTACAGAACTTTGTTTTCTCAAAAAAATATATTCTAGGCCTCATTGGAATACAGGATAGGAGGAAGACAAGAGACATTCCCTTTATCGCACAGGAGAAAAAAATTCTACATACCTCAATTTCCTAGAGAAGTGTTCCTATGGGGAAGCATGCAAAGCTGCGCCCATCTGCATGTGAAAAGAATCCAACAGGAGCAGTCTGTAGAATCTTACAGCTGAATGAGTTCTGCGGGTTCTCCATAGCTTCTTTAAGTATCATCTCAGCTCTCCTCTCTTATCATCCTTCTGATCATCCCTTAAAAACCAGGAATCAGACCTGTTACCTAGAGATCCTGATCCAGTGGTACAGCTATGGATTTCTTATCAACCCCTATCCGAAAATGAACTGGCGCCCTTTTGCTGGGAAGTGGTCTTCTTTCATGAACCCCGAATTCCAAAGAACCTGTTTTTGCTGCCTCAATAGCCGGTGCAAAAGTCTCAAGCACTGTTAACCTCTTCCTGGAGTAATCGTACTTCGGTATATCAACACTCGTGACCTGCTTAGCATCGTAAGGAACAGGCGGTAAGATAAATGGATTAGGTACTGTGGCCTGTTTTCCTTTGGAATCATTGGTATTATCTGCAATAGCAGATCCAGCTGCGCCAGCCGAAGTGATTCGCTGCTGCAGACTCAGTAAGGAACTCTCTTCCTCCTCCTCTGCCTTGCTTGCTCGAGTTTATCTGCCCGGCGATCAGTGGTTCTCTCATTCCAAACTGGGGTGTGCACATAAGTGTGAGGATCAGGAAATGCTGGAAGCCAGTCAGGCACATGCTTCCATGGCGGTGTCTCCCTCTCTGAGAAAAACTGGGTGTATGCTTGGAGGAATGCACAACTGGGAATCTTGGAATTGACCGGGGAAAGGGAA
The DNA here is from genome assembly GCA_039583875.1 of Platanthera guangdongensis. Lineage (NCBI taxonomy): Eukaryota > Viridiplantae > Streptophyta > Magnoliopsida > Asparagales > Orchidaceae > Platanthera > Platanthera guangdongensis. Next base: position 143,070,855 of record CM077154.1, on the reverse strand, counting down.
CTTCCTCGCTGATACTTACGAACTGAGAAATATCTCGAACTGTACCGAACTAACCAAGCACCTGTTGACATCCGAAGCACCAGCAAATCCCTGCGAAGAACAGCAAGATCTTCTAATCCTTGTACTAAATCAAACACGTTACTGTCCGCCCGACCAGATATGTTAGCATAGAAATGTGCTGATTTACCTAAACTACATATATACCGAATTGCTATATCTCCAAGAGCATCAAGGGCCGAGCGTTGAGAACTCTGGAACCCAGTGATTTCGCAAATCTGAGCTACTGCAATCCGGGAGACAGCTCGGCCAAAGTCATCCCACCCAGTCTTCTTGCTCTGTTTAGAAGTGTTACTCTCGCTGTCTGCCCCGTCCTGCTTCCCTCCATCGTTCATGTTCAAACTAACATCAGTCGGAAGCAAGGGAATAAGAAATGTCTTCGGTGATAGAAAATCCACCGGATCTGAGACAAGATTTCCACCCAGATACGGGAAATAGAAACCCTAGATTCCAATAGCATTGAAGACACTGTGTATAATCGAGGCGTAGAAAATCCCGAGAACTGGCGGCATAGTCACCAAACCTTCCTTAGGGTTTGGGAGCTCGCCGAATGCTCCGCGGATCAGAGGATGATCTAGACACAGTGGAGAAACAAAGACGAAGAGTCGCGGTGGAGCGATGGGCCGAACAAGCAACAAATCTAGGGCTTACGGATCCGAGAAGCATGCGATCGGAGGAATCAAATCTGGAGGGAGAAAGATATTGATAGTTTCCTTGATGTAATTCAAAAATATCCCAACCCTAACGGCAGATAGGAGAGATGAAGCGAGAGAGGGAGAGAGGAGACTGGAATGGTCGAGAAATGTACCCTTGGGTAGCCATTTATAAAAGGTGCGCCTCAAGTGTTCAAGGAATGAACTGGAAAAAAACACATCGCCAGACTGGACACGACTCGTGTTTTGACCATCCTACGTGGCGGATTCGGTGAGCTTAATGGGTCCCGCGTTGAGAAATTTATCAGCCCAAACTTTTGGCGCTGAGAACAACAATTGAATTCCGTGATTTAAGATGCTCTGATTTTGTTTTTTTGGAGCACCAATTTATGCCCTCAATTTTAAAGTGCAATTGTTGCACTTTGCGGTAAAGTCCAACGGTCTGTGTTGGATGTTGCACGTATCTCAAATCAAGATGAGATGTACTCGTTCCGAGATGTGTGTGGGTATTCACGTGAGTCATTGGATACCCGCACTTTACCATAAACTACTTTACCATAAAGTGCAGGGATGCACTTTACCATAAAGTGCAGGGATGCACTTTACCATAAAGTGCAGGGATGCACTTTACCATAAAGTGCAGGGATGTACTTTACGATAAAGTACATGGGTGCACTTTACTCTCAAGCGTGTTCGACGTGCGCTCCTCCGCAATCACGGCACGTTTTTTGCACAACGCAACTGGCATTCTGCGTGTTGTGTTCTCAGCCCTCAACTCAGCAACAGGCCCTACAGTCAACAGCTTCAAACTCATCTGAATGCAACAGGAGACAAGCCATGGAGACCAAGGCGCACGGAGTGTTCAGTGCACTCGAAGTGCAGCACTCCCGCTATTGCAAAAACAGGACTTGGTGTCGTGAGCGGTGGCTTGTCACTCTTCGAGCTCAGCTCTCTCTCTCTCTCTTTCTCTCCCAACAATTGTAACGAGTCGGAGGTGGTGCCGACGGGGCGGTCGACCGTGCGCCCTAAGGGGGTCGGCAGTTCGGCCAGTCTGAGCGCCAAGGGCCCGCGCTGCAGCGGGTAGCCGGTTGCCCGCATGGCGTTGGCGGTCGTGCGAACGCGCAATCTCTCGACCATATGATGGGGCTAGAGGCGTGACCATAGCGCGTGGTCACGCCCTGCTACATTGCGCTTGCGGTTACGTCACGTGTGCAGTCGGAAGACTCGGTCATGACATTAGTTTGAGGTGACTTTGGTCAACCCCACTTTGCTTTCATTTTTCCCAATAATAATGGAGAATATGAGGAATTCTGGCCATCCACAACGTAGAAATTTTATAATTCGAGGAAACCCATATATTCTAACCCCAAGTTCTTGGAGTCGTGTCCAAAGCGAGAGTGTTGAATTCTGTGAAGTGAAAGTGGGTGAATGGAAGGCTTGGGAAACCTATCCGCGCGGACTACGCGGACTGGGTTGGCGGACTGCTAGGTCGGCAGGGATGTTGCACGCGGTTTGCTCTGTGGCGGCCATGGGCGGTCTGTTCGCGCGGACTGCGCGGACAGCAGCGGCGGTCTGACAGGCCAGTGTATGCTCAGCAGGCGGTTGACTCCCAGAAAGTAACCGGGCGGATAGGAATGTTATCCGCGGAGTCCGGAAAGAAGCGGACTGAAGAACTGGAGCTCGGCAGACCGGTTTGGCAGTTGCCTTGGTCTTGCTCTAGTGAAGCGGCAAGTGGAAGCCGCGGAGACCGCCGGTCAGCGCGGACAGAAACTGGAGGTCGCCCGGTATGGCGGGCTAGATCCAGTGTCCGCCAGTAAGTGCGGACTGGCCCTTGTGGCCAGCGGACTGGACTTGGTGGGAATTGAACCAAGTCCAGGATGGCTCAGTCCGGGGAGATCGCGCAGTGGAGCGCGGGCTGGTTTCTCAGTCCGTCAAGCGTAGTAGAAGTGTTGTGCCTTGTTTGCTAGCTTGGGGAAATGCGGACTGTAGAATTGCTTGTGCAGGAGCGTGCGGACTGGAGCCGGAGTCCGCTGAGTCCGGTTTAGCCTTGTGACGAGGTTATGGACTCAGGAGTTGCGGACTGGAGTCTGCTGTTAGCGGACTGGATTGGCGTGTCCGCTAAGTTCGAAGGTGCCTTGGCAATGAGGCAATGGACTTGGGATATGCGGACGGAAGTCGGGTGTCCGCTGAGTCCGGCAGGTGCCTTGATGGCGAGGTTGCGGGCTCGGGTTTTGCGGGCTGATGCCTTGTCCGCAGAATGGCGGACACGGCTGTTGTGGAGTCCGGCTGTGGTGGTCCTGGCTTGGTCTCTGGCGGCAAGGGGGGCTGGATATTGGAGTCCGGCCTTGGAGAAGCTGGGGCGGACTGATATCTGCACAGGAGCGGCGAACTGGAAGGTGTGTCCGCGGGCTGCCGGACACACTTGTTCTAGCTGCGGGTTGTGGCGGTGATCCTATCGGCTAGGGCGGTGACCATACTCATCGTCGTGCCTATAAATAGGACTCATGTCACATCAGGAAAAAAAGGAACCTAGACGAAGTAAGTGAACAGTATTTGAGCTCGCGTAAGTTGCTGTGGTCTGGACTTTGTGTCGCGCGGATTGAGAGTTGACCCGGTTGTGCTGTGCAGGTTGTGCGGATAGCGCTGGAAAGCCAGGACTTGGCTCTGATTGCGGTCAGGGACAGTGCGGACTCTGCGGTTAAGCAACAGGCGGTAAACAGCAGGTCGCGGATAGCAACCAGGCGGTCTTCTCTTTGGCGACTTGGTTCGGGGTTCAGGAAGTCGCCTGCTTCAGGCGGACTGTTCCATTCGGGGACGCAGCTTGTGCGGTCTGGCGGCGTCAGATCGGCGGTGAAGAACTAAGCATTGGAATAAGGGTGAGTCCGCGTGGCTTGGGTTGCGGTCTGGCGACCTGGCGGACTGAGCGGACTCCACAGCAGTAGGTCGCGGCTTGTTGATTGAGTCCCCGCGGCTTGTTTTTTGTTCTTGTCTTTGTAACTGTCTCTGCTCTCCCGGTGTTGGGTTTTGGTGAAGCATGTCTCGCCATGTATGTCTCGCCTTGTAAAGAAGTTTGTTCTTGATCAATAAAGAAGCTTGTGTTGCATGTGTTGCTGGTTGTTACTGCTTTGTTGAGATAACCTGCTGCTAACTCCACGATCCGGGAAAACTTTCAACATTATAAGTGCGCGTATTCTCCTTCGGTTTGTTGAGTTGTCAACAGGGTATCCAAGGGGGCGTCTGCGGTTTGTTGAATTTTAACATGGTATCAGAGGGAGGTTGTTTGGAGTGGTCAAGCAGTGCTCAATGGAAGTAGTTGCTCGTCTGAAGAGGAAACCAGTGGTAGAACCATGGCAGTGGAGGATGCAAGTTGTCTTGGTATTGATCTCTTACAGAGACGAACTGTGAACGGTGGAAGTCCTGTATGAAGAGTTTTTTCTTGACGAGGACCTTTGGGAGGTTGTATGCGGAGCAGGAAGACAAGAGGATACTGCTGGCAATGCTGAGGCGATGAGAGCTTGGAAGAGCAAATGCGAAAGCGGAGTCTATTCTCAGCAGGTGATCTCATCGGAGCTCTTGGACCACATCAATGGATGTCGGTCAGCTGCGGAGGTCTGGACTTCCCTTGATGGGTTGTTCAGGAAGAAGGTGAAGATTGCTGCGGATGTTGGTCCCTCTACTTCATATTAGGAAGAAAGGAGTGTTTCTCCTAGGCGTGATAGGAAGAGGAAGGAAGGACCACGGTGCTATAAATGCAAGCAGCAAGGTCATCTTCGGAAGGAGTGCAAGGTTGTCTTGCTCTCGGCGAACGTTGCTCAGGTAGGGAGGAAGGAGAAGAACGTAGTTGGGATTTCAACTAGTTCTGGAGTTGATCGGAGGAATGCCAGTGATAGTGCTGCTATCTGGCATGAAAGACTGGGGCATGTAGGGATGGACAAGCTGAAAGCAATGGCGGAAAGAAGACTCGTAAGAGGCTTGCCTAGATTGTCATCCTATGGCGATGGTCGGGGGTGTGCGGGATGTCAGGAAAGTGGAGCCTATCGCTTCATGGTTGACAAAGCACAATCCAGATGTAATGCACCATTGGCGGTTGTCCATTTGTGCTCTGGTGGGACCGACCGTCACGGCCAGTCTTGGAGGCAGCAGGTTCATGCTGATATTGGTTGATGACTATTCTGGGTATACTTGGGTATACTTTATGAAGAAGAAGTCCAACATGGTACGCTTGTTTGTGGAGTTCAAGAAGCTTGTGAAGGCCAGCTTGGCCGGAGGATCAAGGTGTTGAGGACAAGTTTCGGTGGTGAGTTTGGCTCAACCGAGTTCTCACGCTTTTGCAGGAAGCAGAGGATCCGGATGGAGCTTTCTTGTGGACATACTTCACAACAGGGTAGTATTGCAGCTCGGATGATCCGTTGGTTAACGGAGACCTGCAAGTGTTGGCTTCAGAGTAAAGGCGTTCCGAAGGCTCTTTGGGCGGAGGGAATAGCCTGTGCTGCTCATGTCATCAACGGATGCCTCTTAGTCCGATCATAATGAAGACTCCTTATGAGCCGATGTTCGGAGTGAAGCCCTCAGTGAAGCACCTTCGGGTGTTTGGATCTACCTGCTATTTACACTCTCGGGTGCTCTCAAGACAAAGCTAGTCTTTGTTGGGTATGATGAGCAGAGAAGAAGATGAAGGTGTATGGATCCTGCGACGAGAAAACTCATAGAGTGTCGAGAGACATTGTTTTTGATGAGTTGACGTCGTATTGGGGTAGCTCTTATGTGAGCTAGAGCTAGATATACAGGTCAGATGGTGGGCTGAAGGAGACTGCTGCTAAGGAAGTGGAGTTGCCTGAGTCACCAGGTGCTCCAGGTTGTTCTAGCTCCGGGGCAAATGCGTCAGAGTCGGGAAGAAGGGGGGAGCGATGCTCCAGGATCTTCTGGCTCGAAGGCGGAGGCTTCGGTTCAGGAAGCAAGGGGAGCGATGTTCCAGGCAGTTCTTGTTCAAGGGGAGTCTTTTGGTTCAGGTAGCAGGGGGAGCGTTGCTCCAGATGCTTTTGGTTCCAGTAAGGAGGCGTCTTGTTCAGGGAGCAAATGGAGCATTGTTCCGGGTTTGCCGGGAACGGAGCTGGTTCAATAGCAGCGGAGGTGGTTTGCCATGATCAGGTTCTTCGGAGATCGAAGAGGATCAGTAAGCCACCAGCTCGATATTGTGAAGGGAACATGGCGGACTTGGTTCCGTGTTTCTTGTTAGCCCTCAGGTCGAGCAAGGTACTTCTGGCTGTGATGACCCACTAGAATCAAGGAGGTGGTAGACACTAAGTCTGAAGAGGTGACTTCTCTCAGAGGCAACAAGGCTTGGACTTCAGCGTCCAAGGAAGTTGGTGATACTCCTGTGATGCAAGAGTGGAGGTTGAAGCTGAAGAAGGCAGAGGGAAGCATGACTCCTTCTTGGGAGATGCTGGAGGGCTCCTCATGGTCCTTGATATGCGGGGCGAGGACTTTGTCTTGGACATCTCTTCGTAGATGCTATCGGAAGGACCGGTGCAAGGTTACGGGAGCTGCTGGAGTTATTCACCACTTCTCACTTCAAGGGGGAGTGTTGAATTCTGTGAAGTGAAAGTGGGTGAATGGAAGGCTGGGAAACCTATCCGCGCGGACTATGCGGACTGGGTTGGCGGACTGCTAGGTCGGCAGGGATGTTGCAGGCGGTTTGCTCTGTGGCGGCCTGGGCGGTCTGTTCGCGCGTACTGCGCGGACAGCAGCGGCGGTTTGACAGGCCAGTGTATGCTCAGCAGGCGGTTGACTCGCAGGAAGAAAGTCGCCGGCGGATAGGAATGTTATCCGCGGAGTCCGGCAAGAAGCGGACTGAAGAACTGGAGCTCGGCAGACCGGTTTGGCAGTTGCCTTGGTCTTGCTCTAGTGAAGCGGCAAGTGGGAAGCCGCGGAGACCGACGGTCAGCGCGGACAGAAACTGGAGGTCGCCCGGTATGACGGGCTAGATCCAGTGTCCGCCAGTAAGTGCGGACTGACCCTTGTGGCCAGCGGACTGGACTTGGTGGGAATTGAACCAAGTCCAGGATGGCTCAGTCCGGGGAGATCGCGCAGTGGAGCGCGGGCTGGTTTCTCAATCCGTCAAGCGTAGTAGAAGTGTTGTGCCTTGTTTGCTAGCTTGGGGAAATGCGGACTGGAGAATTGCTTGTGCAGGAGCGTGCGTACTGGAGCCGGAGTCCGCTGAGTCCGGTTTAGCCTTGTGACGAGGTTATGGACTCAGGAGTTGCGGACTGGAGTCTGCTGTTAGCGGACTGGATTGGCGTGTCCGCTAAGTCCGGAGGTGCCTTGGCAATGAGGCAATGGACTTGGGATATGCGGACGGAAGCCAGGTGTCCGCTGAGTCCGGCAGGGGCCTTGATGGCGAGGCTGCGGGCTCGGGTTTTGCGGGCTGATGCTTGTCCGCAGAATGACGGACACGGCTGTTGTGGAGTCCGGCTGTGGTGGTCCTGGCTTGGTCTCTGGCGGCAAGGCGGGCTGGATATTGGAGTCCGGCCTTGGAGAAGCTGGGGCGGACTGGCTATCTGCACAGGAGCGGCGAACTGGAAGGTGTGTCCGCGGGCTGGCGGACACACTTGTTCTAGCTGCGGGTTGTGGCGGTGATCCTATCGGCTAGGGCGGTGACCATACTCATCGTCGTGCCTATAAATAGGACTCATGTCACATCAGGAAAAAAGGAACCTAGACCGAAGTAAGTGAGCAGTATTTGAGCTCGCGTAAGTTGCTGCGGTCTGGACTTTGTGTCCGCGCGGATTGAGAGTTGACCCGGTTATGCTGTGCAGGTTGTGCGGATAGCGCTGGAAAGCCAGGACTTGGCTCTGATTGCGGTCAGGGACAGTGCGGACTCTGCGGTTAAGCAATAGACGGTAAACAGCAGGTCGCGGATAGCGACCAGGCGGTCTTCTCTTTGGCGACTTGGTTCAGGGTGGTTCAGGAAGTCGCCTGCTTCAGGCGGACTGTTCCATTCGGTGACGCAGCTTGTGCGGTCTGGCGGCGTCCAGATCGGCGGTGAAGAGCTAAGCATTGGAATAAGGGTGAGTCTGCGCGGCTTGGGTTGCGGTCTGGCGACCTGGCGGACTGAGCGGACTCCACAGCAGTAGGTCGGCGGCTTGTTGATTGAGTCCGCGCGGCTTGTTTTTTGTTCTTGTCTTTGTAACTGTCACTGCTCTCCCGTGTGTTGGGTTTTGGTGAAGCATGTCTCGCCATGTATGTCTCCCCTTGTAAAGAAGTTTGATCTTGATTCAATAAAGAAGCTTGTGCTGCATGTTTTGCTGGTTGTTTACTGCTTTGTTGAGATAACTCCTGCTAACTCCACGATCCGGGAAAACTTTCAACATTATAAGTGGGCGTATTCTCCTTCGGTTTGTTTGAGATGTTAACAGGGTATCCAAGGAGGCGTCTGCGGTTTGTGAATTTTAACAGAGAGGAGTGTCGTAATTTTTTCCCATCTGTAGTTGCGTGCGTAGGAGGTCTATCACGACCATGTCAGTGGTAAACGGAGTTGCGACGACGCGAAAGGGGTCTGCGGATGTCTAAGGCAGAGCACACGCTAGCGTAGCGGGGGGCAAGCTGGGGCGTCCGCATTGGCGCCGGCGTCGGGTACGTGCTTGTACTGGCACTCGTGCTACGTGCTTGCACGCCTACAATAAAAATGTGTTATGTCCGCCGCTCGCAATCCTCGTGCACACCGCAAAAATGTGCGACGTGAGAAGTACAACATTCATGGATTTGCAAGTGGTGGGAGCGCCGTCGTGTCGGGATAATATCTTTACCATGATAATTTCACGCGAGGCACAAGGGCTCCTCGTGCACTACCGAAGTTGAGATACTATCGTAGTTGGCCGCAGAGACGGATATCTGTGTCCGCCTCTCGTCTTAAAATATTGTACAAGCCAGGACTTGGATCCAGTAACTTTGTCAGGTTTTTATGCGATTTCCGGTATGCCAAAAAAATCTTTCAGAATCTTGTCATTCATTGGTCGGTTCGACAAGTCGTTACAACCACAGGTCCGTGAAAATTAGACATTGGGTTCGTATGGCACAGCGGTGATGTAGTGAAGGCGGCGATTATGAACCATCATCTTTTTAGTAGGACCTTTTTGCGGAAGTGGGGGGTTTTTGTACTGCACCGAGCAGTATAACACATCTAACTGCTTCAGATGCATTCATCTTGCACACACATGTCAGCGCGAGTGCTGATACACTGCTAGCCATTAAATGACGCAATGCGGTGCAATACAACACCCTCCCTTATTCCCCTTTTTGCTCTAATGAGATGGCCACTATCATAAAAAACAAAAACGCCACTATCATAAAAATTGAATCGCTATGAGTTTTTAATTTGGCATTTATCATGCATAAACAACAGGTAAATTAATAATAAATTAATAATAATAATAATTTTGAATATTCACGGTTCCAAACCCTCACTCGGGTAAACCGAGCATGGCAGGCGAGCCCGTATAAATTTCAAAAGCACATCACTTCTCTCGTCAAAGGGCACTTATATTCCGGACGAAAACCCTAACCCTAACAGAGGAGGCGGCCTCGTGCCCGACGGAACAGGAGAGAAGAGTGGGCAAGTAGAAATGGTTTCGGGATCTGCAATCAGCAAACGTCGCATCGTGGTCGATGCCCGCCACCATATGCTCGGCCGCCTGGCATCCATCATCGCCAAGGAGCTGCTCAATGGCCAGCATATCGTCGTCGTCCGCTGCGAGGAGATTTGCATGTCCGGCGGACTCGTTCGTCAGAAGATGAAGTACCACCGTTTTCTCCGCAAGCGCATGAACACCAAGCCCTCCCATGGCCCGATCCACTTCCGCGCCCCGGCTAAGATCTTATGGCGCACTATCCGCGGGTGAATCTTATTCTTCTCCTCCTCTTCATTAGTAAATTTTGATTCGATTTTGATTTTCTTGGAAAATTTTACGTTTTCTGTGTAGAATGATTCCGCATAAGACCAAAAGAGGAGCTGCAGCACTAGCGAGGCTCAAGGCCTACGAGGGAATTCCGCCACCTTATGATAAGAAGAAGAGGATGGTCATCCCTGATGCTCTGAAGTGAGATTTTTCGTTTCAATCCGTTTGTTTATTGTTGCTGTAAGTTATTTTCTCTTCGTGAAACTTGGATGATAATTTTTCTATTGGTTATTGATGTTAATAGGGTGTTGAGGCTCCAGGCAGGTCACAAGTACTGCCTGTTGGGTAAGCTGTCCACTGAAGTTGGATGGGGCTACGCTGATATTATAAAGGTCAGAGCCGAGCTTGCGACCTTCTGTTTTTTGCCAGTTTTTTTTAGATCGACTTTTAATTTTAAGTTGCCCGGTAGATATAATTTATACTCTGTTATGTCTTATAATTTATACTCTGATATAATTTAACCCGAACATTGGAAATTTATAATGTGTTTTGTTGTATTGCGGTTTTGTTTTGATGGCAACAAAATGAGTATGAACCTGTATTGAAAATGTTAACTGAGACTTTGAGATCACAGTTTCTTTTCAAATATATATTTGTGTTAAACTACATACAAAAACTTAACATGATTAGATGGTACTTAAATGAGATCTTTGGTAGGTTCTCTCAACATGATTAGGGGCTTATTTTTGTGCTTAATATAAGATCTTTGGTGGGTTCTCTCAACAGTATGTTTGTATAGCTGTAGTGGTTCATTTTAAAAAAATTTATATTTTGGTGTGAAGGCATTATTTTCAGTTTTTTTTTGTAGTATAGAAGCGCATATACATTATAATTCCTCTTCACCGGTGATGTGTTTGTGTGTGTGTTTTCTAGTCCTGTCACTGAATTCTTACATGCATCTGAATAGTGAAATTACTAATTTCAATTATTGTGATATAATTTTTGTCTTCATAGCAGAATTGAAATTGACTTAGGAATTGGAATTGAGCTAATTCCAACTCCCACCTGTAAATTTCTTCCAAACAAACAGAGCCTTATAATATCTATAACTCATAAGTTCGGTTCAATTCGAGAGGAACATTAATTATATTTTAATTTGAAGTTGTAGTTATGTTGTTGGATTTTACTTCTCAGTACTTTGCAAAAGTCTTGTTGTGCTCATGCTTCTACATCTATGTATCAAAATGATATATAGTTGGGCATAATATATGGTGGAAAATTGATTTAAATAAATTTTTCATGATAATCACGAGTAGAAGATTCAGTAGAAATTGCTATATAAAGTATATTCCAAAATAATGAGGAAGAAAATGTAGTATATCAAGAAAGTTGTGCAAACAGATCATCATAAAACAATGTTAGCACTCCCTCTACACCTTAACTGGTGTCTTGACCTCCTTTGTTGCCATGTTCAAGACTTTTGATGAAGCATAGATCCAACACGAGTCTCCTTTGCTGGACTTCACGGTGTAGCGCCATAGAAAGAAACAATAGGTATTGCTTTCATGATGTCCCAGACACCGTCTTATCTTCACAGTGTCGGGGCAACCATCCTTTCTTCTCCCGTTTTTCGTCTCTTTTGGACGTGCACTCTATGATTCTTGGCGTCACTCCTTCACCCGTCGTCGTGCAGCCCCCTTCACCAGCTCTTCCCCAATAATCTCCTGCCCTGCGATCTCTCCCTGGGTTTTGAGGTGGTCGACCGGGATCTCGCGCCCGGGGACATAATGATGGTCGCCCTCGCTCCTCTCGATTGAGCAATCGACTATTTACTTATTGTGGCCACCCCAATCACATTGAGGCCACTTGCTTCAATATTGACACCTTGCGCGATGACCTCCAACAATTCTACAGGATGTTAACACGGGGGCTCTGGTTCCGTTGCTTTTGCCTCCACCAAAGGTATCTCCTGGCTTTCGCAGTCCTTCATGGATAGTGGACTCTTGGGATACCAACCATAGTACCCCACAAAAACCATCTCGGTATATGGATGGTGCTTCTCCTAAGTTTATCACGGTGGCTAATGAAGATACTACCCCAATTTGCGGTTCTGACAATCGGTATCTCACCCCGTATCTTTCTCTCCGCTCTGTCCTGTATGTTTCTGGCTCCCAGTTTATTCTTCTATCTGTCAGCTGTCTTACTCCAAATCATGATTGCCTAATCACATTTTCTTCTTCTTTTGTGATGTAAAATCGACAGACTCAAACTATCATTGGTATGGGCTAACTTTCTAATGGCTTTACACTGTGGATTTTCCCAACTTGGTTCCCACCTCATTCTCTCTCCGCAGTCACCACTATCGACTTGCACAGTTGCACCGACGTCTTGGCCATGCTCATTTTCCTATCCTCAAATGGGATTTTCCTGATTTTTCTTTTTTTGATTTTCATTGTGAATCGTGTGTTTACGGGAAACAACATCGTTTTACTTTCTCTCCTACTTGTACTTGAAGCGTGACTCCTTTTTATTTAGTGCATTCAGATATTTGGGTTCTTTATAAATATGCCAGTATCTGGTAATCATTATTTTATGACTTCTATTGTGATCATTTTTGCATGATGTGGTTGTATCTGATGCGTGATTGCTCTGAGTTACTGCACATTTTTCTGTCTTTTCTCGTTGTTATGCAAAACCAATTACCGCGATCAATTAAAATCCTACGCACGGATAATGCACACAAATATACTAGTGTTATTTTTCAAGACACCTGGAATGGGTTGGGTATTATTCACCAAACCACTTGTCCATTTACCCCCCAACAAAATGGTGTGGTCGATGAAAGAATCATCGCCTTCTCGAGTTTGCCTTGTTCCTTATGTTCTAGATGTAGGTTCCAACCGTTTTTTGGCAGTTCGTTGTTTTCACCGTTTGCTACCTGATTATTGCCTTCCATCCCCGGTGCTTAACTTTGCTACGCCATTTTCCATTGTCTATCCCTCTGAATCTCCATTTACCCCTACACCCGTGTCTTCGACATCGTCTTTTATATCCACAATTTTGGTCCGCCCATGGACAAATTGGCCCTACGTGCTTCCAAATAAGTGTTCATTGGCTACTCTTGTTCTCAAAATGGTTGTGTTACTCTCTATCTTATAGGAGGTTTGCCACCTCCGCTGATGTCATCTTTCTTGAGACTCAAGCTTTCCATTGCTCTGATCGTCCTATCACCTTCGCACTCGGCCTTCCACGTTTGCATATCCCAGTCACCAACGATCATCCTTCGTTGCTTCATACTCCTTTGACAGTTCTGCTTCCCTTGGTCCCTCCTCTCTGTGTCTTTACTAGACGCTCGCCCCACTTGGACTGTGACCCCACGAGAGTCTCTCATGCCCATTGAAGCTCTGCTGACCGCTGTTCCAGTTTCGGCCTCTGCTGCTCATCCTATGTCGAACTATGTCTCTTTACTTCGTTTATCTTCGGATCTCAACCGGTTTGCAATGTTTGTCTTCTATTTCCACCCCTCCTCTACAGGACGCTTTTCAGCATCCGGGATGGCAGACCACCATGGATGAGGATATGTTTGCCCTATGGGTCAATCAGATTTGGACTCTTGTATCTCTTTCCTTTGACCAGACATGCGTTTGTTGCAAATGGGTCTTCACTGTCAAGCATTGTCCAGGTGAGACGGTGGAACACCTCAAAGCTCGTGTAGTGGCCCGTGTCTTTTCTCAATAGCGTGGCCTCGACTATGGGAAGACATTCTCACCTGTAGCAAACATTCTCCTCGGGACTTGTTTGGTAAATTCAGTCGGGTGGTTCAAGATGTTGGCTTCACTCGAAGCTCGGCTGATATTCTCTGTTCACTCGCCATTACACGACGGATACTGCGGTACTGTTTGTATATGAGGATGATATCCCCATCACATGAGATAATTTTACTGGCATAACTATGATCAAGAAGCACATGACTTCTTAAATCCAGACTAATGATTTGGGCAATCTCCGATAATTTCTGGGGATCGAAGTGGCCTGTCGTCATTATTGGTTTATTCCGTCTCAACAAAAGTACTGTCTTGATCTTCTTCGTGATGCTTACTACTCTGGATGCAACCTACAAACACTTCTATGAATGTCTACTACACGGTTTGCGCCCATTTTTCGACTCTCAAGTCTGATCTGCTCCTTTATAACCACAAGAGTACTATCGACGTCTCATGGTCAAGCTCGTCTTTCTAACTATTACAAGACACGATATATCATCTGTTGTTTGGGTGGTCGGTCGTTTTATGCATACTCCTCGGACCTCTCATCCCCAGGCTATATAATGCATCCTTCGGCATTTGAAGACTGCTTCGGGTCATGGGCTTGCGTACAAACCCTCCTCTTTCTCTCATGCCACTTAGATGCTGATTACGCTGTCTCTCTAGATAATTGTCGTTCTACAAGTGAGTACTGCACTTACTTTGGTGGGCGCCTGATCACCTGGCGGAGCATGAAACAAATTGTGGTTGTGCGTTTCTCTACGGAAGCTGAGTATCGATCATTGACCTCTTCGTTTCCAAACTTCATGGTTGAAAAAACTTTTGAGAGATCCAAGGGTTAAACTCCTTTCTCCGCCCACTCTCTGCTATGATAATCCACGTTCTATTTATATTACCAAGAATCCCGTGTTTCATGAATGTACCAAGCACATCAATGTCGATTGTCACTTTATTCGAGAATAAGATTCAACTTAAAAAATTGGATCTGTGGCATGTTCCTGCTGCCGGGCAAGTTGTTGATATCCTTACCACTACGACACTACCTTACGTCGGCCACTATACATCTAGTTTTTGTCTAAGCTTTGCTTCTACAATTTGTATGCTCCAACTTGCAGGGGAGTGTATAAATGTGTATTATAAAAAGGCCCATTCACTAGCTCATTCGTTCTTTCTTTCTTAGGAGATTAATTCCACATTTTGGGAGTGAGTTATGCTTTCACTCCTTTATATATATATATATATATGTGTACAAATATATAGTGTATTTTAACTTTTTTTATCTTTTGAGAAAAAACCAAAATATTATTTCTCTTCACTTTCTAATTGCTTTAGCAATACTTGGTATTTCTAATGGAAAATTATTTATGCTCTCAAAAATGAGAGATTGATATTTATTCATCATAGAAAGCAATGAAAGTTGAACCATCAAGTTAAGAAACAATATGGGACAATTACCTACTTGTTATAGATACTATTGATTTTCCATCCTCTTCCAACATTTGGTTTTCAAATTGCCTATTCTTAATTGAGAGACTTTTGGCTTCCTCCTCGTCCACTCCCCGTACCTTCATTTTACTTTATTGTTGGTTTTATTACGTCCAGTGGTTAACAATGCTTTGTGGTGCTTGTTGAGGAGTTTATTGGTTGTCCTTGGAACTATGACCGAATGCACACTTACTCTTGAGTAATTTATGTCTTCGTTTAGTATAGTTAATCGCCTTTTATTGTTTTTTGTTTTCATTGGTTGTGTTGTTTATATTATAGTTAGGTTTTTCTTGCAAATATGAGTTTATTATTTAGTTTTTTGCAAAATAACTCTTGAGCAGCTTGAGATATCGAGAGTTCGAGCTTTAGCCATGCAAAATGAGCTCGTTGAGCTCGAGTTTGTGAATTTTGCCAAGCTCAGTTCGATCTTGAGCTTGACTCATTTGCACCCCGAGCGTCATCATTGTTTTGCGTTGCTTATTGAGTATTTTAGGCCTTTGTTTAGTCTAGTTAATAGTTTATTATAGTTATAGTTTATTGCTTTCATTCGTTGTGTTAGTTTCTGCTGTAGTAAGGTTATTTCTTGCACACATGAGTTTTTCTTTACTGCTGATGGTTATTCACTATTGCCAATTTCTCATTTTTGAATTATATTGCGCTTACAATTGGTTTGGCTTTTTTTTCCTTTGTTACTTTATAATTAATTGATTGTAAGGATATAACATCATGTTCTTTAACATTTAATTGCCTGTAAAAACATATATTTGCTTTATTTTCATCTGGTGCTACGAAAAATGCTTTTAGAGTCCTTTGTATAGGTGTCTGCTTATGATTACAACTCGATATTTTTTCTCAATTTTTTATTTTCTAATATCTGCATGTCTTCATAGCACCACTTTAAATATTTAAGAATTGGTAATGCATAATTTACCCCCCCCCCCCCCCCCCCCCCCAACTGACAGAACGTGACATGAAAACTTTTGTATTATTAAGAATGCCAAACTTGACAGCATTAATCGCCAACTAAGCTTGCTCGATACAGATTGACTGCCACACTCATTTGTAAAATTCACCACATAAAAATAGTTGGAAATAGTTGAGAGTGATTTCAAGAAATTTAAAGAAAATCGAAATCACAAGAGTCAAGTCTGTTAAATATAAATTAGCGGAGCACACTCTTTTTCGATGGAAAACAACTTCAAAATAAAAGTGTGATGCCGGTTGAAGAAAAATTTTACGATTGCAAAGAAATAAAAAGAGAAATCCTTAATAAATTTTAACCTTTTTAAATTTTTATGAATGTTATTCCAAGAGGATTGTAAACTGCTGTGCATGAAGCGATATCAGATTGAACCATTTAGAATTGACTCAAAGTAGGGATATGTTCAAGAATTTTTTGGATAAAACTCATTTAGATCATTTACATGATAAACATATTGTTTTGATCAGGCTAATGTTGTAGACTTCAAATTTCTATTGGAAGATAATGTGATAGAGGATTCTAAGTTTTAATTTTTCTTGATCTGGTATCAACCATCTCTGGGTTGAAAATTTTAATACTAAAAGTCCTTTCGAGAATTATTATAAGATTTCCAACAATTCACTCTATATTGATATTATTGATTTGAAAGATCCTGATCCACTGTTTAGAGAGAAATTTTGAAGATCATTTTAAAGCTTTTCACCATCTTCTATATGTTGATGATTATACCATAAAGTGCCCGATCATGTCCGAGAAGAATTAAAGTTTCCACTTTCCAATACCCCTTTCATTTTGATACAGTATTGTTCGTCTTGAAAGAGAATAACCGTTTGCAGATACTGGTTCAAATGACTATATTCATGTTCCGAGCATTCAACACTGAGCTCACACTTGAACTTTTTATTAGGGCTTAACAAAGAGTTGTGTGTGAGCCTGATTTATTAATATCTCTTAGTTTGGATTTACATCTGCCCTTGACTGCTTGCTGCTGATGAGAATTTTATTGTATTTGGTTCTATGCCACTTGATGTATAAATTACTGAACTAAACCATTTAAGGGATGTAGTCATGATAGAATTAATTTTGAAATTGGAATTTATAGATATATGGATTTTGAACAACAAGAATTTGCTCGCCCTATCATTAGCAAACATTTGTTTACTGATGAGCAAATGAAATGTGCAGTTGGATCTAGGATATAAGATCCATCAAAAAACAATTATTTAACAAATTTTAATATAATGTGACATTTGTAAGCTCATTGAACATTTCCTCGAATTAAGATCGTATATTTATGAACATAATTTTGAATATGCCCGCCGCATGAACCTAAATCAAAAGATTTTTTTTTTGAGGGTGAAATATTGCAGGCATTAAGAGTTGGAAGATGATATCGGTTACCTATATAATTTGGATGTTTATATTTTTTTATGGAAGTTGCTTGCTTAAAAATGAAACAAAAAAGCAACTTATGAATTTTATCCCATTTGTTTCTGTGACTCTAGATCAATCCTAAAGGATATATCGACAATATTACTCCCAATTCTTTTATTTAATAATGCGCAACATTTCCAAATCTATTGAAAAACTGAGGTGTAATAGATTTGTCCTCGCAGAATTTACTTAGAAGTCATATCTTGAAAAAGAGAGATCAACTCAACGATTTTATACTTCCACACGAATAACCTACCTTCTTATAGAACCCTATTAGGATTTTATGGTATTATTAAAGTAGGATTATTTAGAATAGTCAACAGATTTTAATTACCACAATGACAATTCATAGAAAAAATACATATCTGAAATTTCAAATACAAAGCAGTTGTTGATGAACACATGCGAGGGCAATGATTTCAAGCGGAAGATAGGCTTCGTTTGGCATGACATTTTTTTATGAATTGTGAGTTTGGAAAAAAACGCTACCACCATAGAATGTTATGTCCACTATCAAGAAAAAAAAACTAGTTTTGAACATAAAAATGAACATAGTTCCTTAGATGAGGTCAAACATTTAGGAACAATGGTTATAACCACCGCATTCACAACCGCTACCGCCGTGCCAAATGGATCCATAGTTTGGCACAAATTTGGTGGCATCATTTCTTAGTACATGTTTCTTGGATCTCCCATTTATTTTTTCCTGTTCACCCGTGTTCAGCATTCCTAACTAGACAACTTGAGTTGGAGCATCTAAAAATGAGATTTGACCTTAAGGCACCACACTGTGCACTAATAGAACGGCCAGAGACTAATGAGAACTATGACAGTGTTGACATTTTAACCGCTTAGAATATACCGAAATTTGTTTGACCTTCAGGCTCCTGTTTCCAATAATTGTTGGTACACAAATTTCAACTATGTAAGGAGCTTAGATTTTGTTGTGTATGACTACAAACTCAGTTGTGCCTTATTTATCTCTGTTTGTTACCTAGCTGAAAACGATGGAGCTCAAATTTGTTGATGAAATTTTTTGTGTTCTATTAGGTCTTGCAGTCTGAGTTTTAGTATTTTAGTCCTTAGTAATCTCGGCTCGTCAAGTACTTTTTTTTTGTGATGAACTGTTGGCATCTGTCCTACATTTTGTACGTGTGGGCCGAGGACAAGGGAGCTCCGCGGGAAGAGGGTTGTACCATGAGAGAAGCAAGGAGGTCAATTGCTTCAAATATATAACATGAATTTTGACAATGCAATGGAGTTGGGTCCTCACGTGATTTGAATGAATTTGTCTTTTCACGAGGGCCCATCTTTGACTCATAGGCAAGAGGATAGCAACTTAGGAAGTGACAAATTTTGTATGTATACATCTTTACAATATTAGAAGGGAAAAGTTGCCTTTGGTGAAACATTCAAAAATGTCAATTATGTCCTCATTTTTTTTATTTTAATGACTTGACATATATTATAATATATTTATAAAAAATTAAAATACAATGTCCATTCAAGTAATTACACTATCTCAAAATTAAAAATAATGATGAAAATCCATTAAAATGAGTAATTACACTATTTCAAAATTAAAAATAATGATTAAAATGCATTAAAATCCAAAAAAAAATTAATAGAGCTCGTACACCTACTATGATAGACTGTCATTAGGCATGTCAGCGGTCTATTCGAGGAAGTTTGTCATTAGGCATATCATTAGTATTTTCGAGGAGCTATCATTAAACCACTATTAATTAATCGAGGCACTGTCGCGATTGGCCGTAGGGGTGAAGCCCTATGTGTGTGTTATGATTTCTATAAATGCACCAGTTTATGTTTTACATGCATTTTTGATGTCTTCTAAGTTTCATAAAACATAAAAATATGTTTCCCCATGATTTATGAAGTGTATTTAGTGCATGGAGAAAACGTATTTTAAATGTGCATCCATGCATTTATATCTTTATTATAAACAAAATCATACCTCTCCTTTGTTTGGCTACTTTTTAGTACAGCATGAACAATTCATCTTCTAATGTCTAGCTTTTCTACTACTATATAAAATAGTCTGTTTTTGATTCTTCCAGACATTTTTATTACATTTAGTCATGCATGATGCATCTAATGAAAATCGGGTCCAAGAATAAAAAATTTCCTTATATGCCTTTTCCGTGATTAGGAGCTGGAAGACAAGAGGAAACGGCGTGCGCATGTTGCCTACGAGAGGAAGAAGCAGCTGTCGAAGCTGCGCCTGAAAGCCGAGAAGGCAGCTGAAGAGAAACTGGGCTCCCAACTTGAAATCCTTGCTCCTATCAAGTATTGAAGATGTGTTTTTTTCTCTCCCATTTTTGCCAGTTATTCCAATAGATCTGTTTTCTGCAACATTTCATCACCCAGTTTGTTTAATGAAATGAAATTTACCTATGATTCTATTTATTTCAGCTCTTTAACAAATCTTGTCTATTTTAGCACTCAACTGTTCCACTGATATTTTAGTGGCTGCTTCTGGCACTTGCTCTCATGAATATGTGTTGATAATTATGGGAATTGTTATGAGCACCGCAGTTTTAGTTAGGCGCACCGCACATTCTCCTAATTTTTTGCCCCTTTTGTAAATACGCGCCGTGTACATGCATTTTTAGAAAAATTGTTCAACACGAAAGTTGTAGATCTCGACGAGATCTACAGTTTTTGTGTTGAGCACTTTTCCTAAAAATGCACGTACAAGACGTATTTTGGAAATATGCCCGGGTTTCGTGCTTTTTAGAAATACGCTTTGTCCATGCATTTTTAATGAAAGTGTTCAACACGAAGGTTGTAGATCTCGTGTTAGAACACTTTTTCTAAAAATGCATGTTCTACGACGGACCCAAACCCAAAATACTCCTCAGGAGTGATAAATTTGAGAGATTATAATCCGGAGGGCGATCCACATTTGGAGCCGGTCCTCTAGAAGGAAAGCATTGCGTTCTGTCTCCGTCGTAGAACATGTGCAAGCGTTTGCACAAGAAAACGAAACGGGCGGTGCGCCTAGTCAAAACTGTGGTGCCCTTAACAACTCCCTTATATTATTTTTTCTATTATCCCTTAGTTTTGTAAATTTAAAATATAACACGAGTACCTGAAGTGAACTCGTGAACACCTGATAATCTCTACAAAGAAGATGTCAAAAGTACCTATTTGTACTATAGTGGGACATCTCATGTGTGCAAAAAGTAAAAAATTTGACCTGCATTTATACCCGTTGAACTGGACTATCTTATGTGGGTGGTAGCCAATGAGCGTTAGGGGACAAAATTGAATTGCTTTGGTTTCAGGAGTTTTATTTTACTTTTTTGGTCAAACTAACATCAATTTTCAGGGACATGTTTTTGTTTCAAGTGTTTTATGATTGAATGTTGACTTTGCATTAATTTTCAAAATATATATTTTAAAACGTTTGCGGCAGAGAATTAAGAATTTATAACAGCAGAACTTTAAATTCTCGTGTTATTTGACTTTTTTCATAATCTTATGAATAGTTTCATAAGAGCAGCTCCTAAAATACTGACTTTTGAGAAGTGATGTCATCATGTTTGACTCAATTCATTTATATTATATGGCATCACATTATATTTTGTTAATTGATATACTGTGCCAATATGTTTTCAATGTGGTTTCAACAAATAGTGAGTTTTGTATGTGGCACCAGGAACTATAAATATCAGTGTTTGCGTGATTTCTTTCTCGCTCAAGGTTGCTCGAACAGGAGAACCATCTCTTTAGTCTTTGAGAGATCGAAATCTATTCTGCGCTCCTTGCTTCGAAACTCTTCCTACATCTCGGCATTGTTGAACTGTATAACCACTGTCGGCTCAAAAATGATGGTGTAACCTTATTGCGATTGATGCTCCACTGTTATGTGTGGACATATCCGTTGTGTCAAGCATTGTGATGTTCTTTATTCCACTTGTTGATCTAAATCATTAGAAAGAAGACGGTATATTGAAGCCCCTGCGCTTTGCTCGTCGGTATATTGAAATAATATTGCGGAAGATTGGCTCACTTGGATATTAGAAGTGATATCTAAACGAACATGTTTTGTCGCCGGGATATCAAAAATTATATCCAACACGCGAATTTGTGATATCTTGGTGAGCGTTTTTTCATCAGTATTGCTCTCTTTGTCATATCAGAATTGATCTTCCATTGAAACATTAAATGATTTCATGCAAGTGTTTTTTAAGGGTCTTATAATGTTCTGGTTATTGTAATAGAGCAATACTCCTACTTTGGAAGTAGTTCGGGCCAAAGAGAGCATATAAAATAGATTGTATATTTGCTCTCCTAGTGATTTTAGTGTTCCAAAGGAGCATAAAATATGTTGGTCGTGTACAAAGATTTTGAAGGCAAGAGAATTTTTTTGCAATAGGAGCATAAAATATGTTGGTCGTGTGCATAAAATTAAATTTTGATGTTTAAACCCACGAACCAATTATCTTGCAGTTATAATTTTAATGCCGGTGAAAATGATAAAATTAGCTGTTGAAAAATTTGTCGAAGAACACAATCATCCATTGTGTGATGAATCTGAATAATATTTATCGTTTTAACATGTGCTATAGAAGATGAGTGTGGTGCTTTAAAGTCAATGACAGAAGAGATAATGCGAACTACAAATGTGTACACAAACATTGTTGTTGCGGCCAACTCGAGGCACCTGCAGATAGTTCTAGATTGCACATTTTTAGCTCGGGAGCGGTCGAATGAGCAAAAAGTCATTGAAAATGTGACGGCTGACAAGAGAGTTTTTCTTTAACGTCGAAAACCGCGGAAAGATGTGAAAAATAACATGATTGGGATTGTGCCGATCGAACTTCCACTATCTACTGGTGTTGAATAATGCTTTGCAGAGAAATCGAGGGTGACATGTCATTTCTCTTTTCAATTGTTAGGGAGAGTTAGTGTTGAGATCGGAGGATGACAGACCATCCCTCACAAAGCTAAGTCTTCCGCATGCTACAGTGGGGATCGCCACTCTTGGAGCGCACTGGAGTCTCTCATTGTTGCTTGAAGGCCTGAATGACGCATTTTGCACACCTTGGTCTCTGTGGTTTCTCATGCTGCGCTTAGAAGAGTCTTAAGTGGCATACTTGTTGTTGTCCGGGGAGCTCATTGTTGAGTTGTGGTTGTTGAAGTCAAAACTTGGCCTCAACGAGAGTTCGGACCTAAGGGGCTAGCTTGCACCTACTTCTCCCAAACTTTGGCTCCCGACCAGTTGCTAGGAACTAAAAAACGGACCCTGGGCTGCAGTGTGGAGGTCCCACCATACATCCGGAAGATCTCTAGAGCGCTTCCCCTCCGAAGCCAAAAAACTGAGTTGGGCACCCTGGAGAGCTTGCCTAGTAGAACCAAAATAACCCAAGGAGGAAGAAGCCAAAAAATGAACTGTCCGCCCTCCAAAGGTGCGCACATGGTCTATTTATAGATTCCTGAACTTGGTCTACCAACATCGTAATTCCGCTATCCATTTTGCTATATGCTGCCCAAATGGGTCTGCCAACAGCGTAACTCCGCTGTTCTGAAATGATATCTGCAAACCCTCAAGGGCATCCCGGTAACTTTACCTCTGGACCCCACTGGGCGAGTGGTCCATGAAGGAACCACTCCCCTGAAGAAGCGAGTGCTGGGCTGAGCCAAGCATTCATCCCCCCACAGCTCCTCAAAGGCGAGTGCGGGATTCGCATGCCACTCGCGTGATTTGGAGGGAGCCTTTCCGCAGTTTGGCGAGAGCCCTTCCGCCTATCTTGGCGAAAGGCCTTTAATCTCTTTGGGCGAGTGTGGGCCTGTCTGCCCCCACGCCTACTTTGACCAGCTTGAACTTGTATATCCTTGACTTCGTCGGGCGCTCCCACTCAGCGAATACAAGGTTATACATGGGTGTTCTGAGAGCAGGACGTGTTGCGCGCAGAAGGCTTGCTACGAACTGTATATAGAGGAACGCTCGATGGAGGATGAAGGCCTTCGAAGGATATTCGAACTTCAAAGGAGTCTTCGAAGGCGAAGGAGATTCATGAAGGAGCTCTCGCGCACAAAGGAGATGAAGCCGGAGGAGGAGAACATCGTAGGATGAAATCCCGGGAGAAGAAGGTAGAATGAAGGAGGGCCATGAGATCCTATTTATAGGATTCTAAGGTGTTTATGATGGTTATGCGGTTATTTGCGGACGATAACTACTTTTATGTTATTCGCAGACCGCCTTCTTATAATTCATGACGCGTATTTTTCTAGGATTTACCATGCGCGCACCAGTTATAATTTTTGGCTATGCGCACCCTCCACTGATGGGTGTTTACAAAAGGTGGTTATGATGCGATCGGACGATGGAAATCGTGTGACGACGATTCGACGTTCGAGGAGGGTCGGCCGATGGTGGTGGTTAGTGACAAGACCCCGACGGTAGGGCAACTAGGGATGAGGGAGTGGCGGTCGGCTTGGGCCCATGTGGTCGCAGGCGAGCGGCAGAGAGGCGTGGCGGTGGCCCGCCGTGCCTCCTTGTGACCTCGTGTGTGTGGCCAGCCAAGAGACTTGCCGCGGACCTCCGCGGCCGTAGGCGTATGGCCGTGGGCCGCGACGGCCGCCATCTGGAGGCCTACCGGGACTCCTCGCGGACGCACGTTAGTGGCCACGAGGCACGGAGGCGACCGCCCGGGAGCCGGCCGCGACTCCTCCCCGAAAATGTGTTTTCGCGGGACTTCGAACTAGTTAGAGTAGACAAAATGCCACAGAGAGCTCATTAGACGTCCGGAAAACGTGTTTTGGGAAGCCCTCGGAATGACAGAATCAGGAAAAAAGACAGAGAACGCGCGATATTTATATTTTTTGATGCCACGTGTCACGATCGTGACGACCCGTCTTCAAACATGGAGACGAGCCTGCATAGAAAAATTTGGCCAACCAGTATGGTAACTGGTAAGTATCTTAAGCTAATATTATCTTCTCCCACAGTTCTCAACCTGTGGAGATGCACGGGGCCTTGCGACTATGAAACATCACTATGATGGTATTTTTAGTATTTTGGGGCTACAAAACGTGAAGGGAACTGTATGCTCGCCCGATTTTAACATATATTTTAGTCTTCATTTGGCACGGTGGTGACGGTCATGAACACGGGAGGCTAAATTGTCATTCTTTGACACCCACCTAAGAAATTTATTCACTTTTATGTTCAAACGAATGATGTTTGTTAGGTTATCCTTAACGAATAACGGTTTTACCCATGAATTTAATTTTTTGGGCACGAACTGTACTCAAAATTGATTTTGAGTCAAGCCATCTAGACTCGAAATGTCACAATTTCACGAAATTGAGTTGAATCGGCTTAAAATTGAGTAATTTTTCTTTTTGTTTCAAGTCGGTTCAAAATTATATTGAGTTGCCAGGAGTATGACTAAGGCTCTTGGGCGTTTCGGAGCTCCGTTTTTCAAATAGTTTGCTCCGTTTCGCCCGCCTTGAGAAACGTCAAAAAGCTCCGTTTGGAGCAGCCATTCGAACACTTCGTTTCCACCCGCCGGATCGATCCGCCACCGCCGAAACAAATGAAGCCTAAATGATGATATTTAAGACTTTAATACCATAATTTAGGTTTCATCAACAAAATGAGAGCTACTCAAATGAAATTACTCAGGTGAACATGTGGACAAGAGATGTGGTTAAATTAGGAATGGATGTATTTGAGATAACAATGGAGTGGCTCAGTTGTAGTGAAGATGTGAAAATTTCGATTAAGATAGTTCAGACACAGAAGATCATTAGAGGCACTTGTTATGTGTTGTGAGAGTTTAGCTACTAAGCATGTTATATGGGGGGAAGGTAGACCAAAAAAGATTTGGGATGAAACTATAAGTAGTGACATTATGGCTCCGTTTGGGAGGGCTTATTTTCACCGGTCAAGCGGTCGCGACCGCATGAACCAGGACTTAATTAAGATCCGGTTCATGTGATCGTGACCGCTTGACCGGTGAAAATAAGTCCCCCCAAACAGAGCCTATGACTAAAGATAGGATACAACGGCAAAAATGATTCATATTGTCAACCCATGATGATAGAAATTAAGTCCTGGTGGGGTAAATCACCACCTCCACAATGACCCCACAAAAGGAAACCTCGACGTCTCCGCCCTCGCGATAAATCACAGCCGTCAAATCTCAACACCACGCACAGAACACACCACAACAAGCATCTCGTGCATAGTGCTCTCATCATTCAGCAACCTCAAGTCAACTGCAAGCTCTCTCCGCTCCAGATTTTACTGTGAGCCATAAAAGTCAAGCCACTCACACAAAGACACGCAAAACACGCCATCCCCGCTTCCGAGTACAAGCAGAAGATCACCAAGTCTCCAGTGTGCGATGTTCTCCACCGCAGTTAGGAAAATACTTAGTCTCAAGAGCTGCGGTCCGTCACCCTCCGAACACACTTTTATCCTCCTACAAGTTGTAACGAGAAGCGACATGTCGCCTCTCCTTCTCAACAAAGCTCTATATAACACCAACCAGATAGTAGAAGTTTGGTTGACACAACCTCGACCATGGCGAACTTCACCCATTTCCAGAGTTTTTCACGTTTTTAAAAAATATTCTTGTCAGTCAACTTATTTTTTGTGACTGATTGCACGCTCGACCGCTCCCTGGCTAAGAGCCTAAGATAGTCTAATCTAGATCAGTTTTCAGGAGCCTCGAATGAGCCGCAACAATTATATATAATGATAACATAGTAATAATAATAATATATATATATATATATAACAAAGGACACGTCCTGATTATATGTCCTATGATCTCGCCGATCTTATCAGATCACGCTCGAAGTTCGTCACGACTCAATCCAACCTATCACGAAACTCTCGACATCCGTCGGCGCGGATTTTATCTTCCTAAGAGAAAATCCGAACCCAACATACCGTGAGCGTTCTTTCTAGTCCATCAGTGTTTCTTCGACAGAAATAGGGTTTCGTCTTCGAGCACCCGTCAACACGACCTCAATTTGGAGGCGGCCCCGCAAAAAACCAAAGCTAGGTCGGTTCCCAAAAACAATTCAACTCCCCAATCACTTGCATCCACATCATCCTGGAGGGAAATTGTTACCTCTGGAATCCAGAGGATAGTATCGGTCCAGGATCAACGAGGAGGCTGCAAAAATGCGGGGCCCATTCAGTTTAAATTTGTGAAATATATTTTTGCGTGAGACTCTCATCATTTCGGGCTCCTCATTAGACCATTCTTCTCCTCTGAATTCCGGAGGTAAAAATTTTCTCATCCTGCGGCCTTATTCCTTGAGCTCTCTTTTGCTCCTTTGCCCAATCGGCGAATAATCCTACGCAGAATGGTGGAATGAACCCAGAAATAAATGGAGGAATCAGTAAATATTTGGTGGAACGAATTTTAATTTTTATAACATTTCACTATTTCATTTATATTCGTTGCACCGTAAACTGTTTGAATTTTGTAAGTTTCAGTATTTAATGGAAAAAGCTCAAATAATCATGCGTGGGTGCTTGTCCGCATGCGATGATTTATTATTTTTTAAATAAATAAAAATTATTTGATTATAATAACTCTTTATTATAGATATTAATAGTTAATATATTTGATAAATATAGTAGTAATTAAATGTAAATATTATAATTCTAACCTTATCCCATTTCAGAAATACTCACATCAGTAATCGCCCACTATCGGATCAAATGCATTCGCGCGCTTCGTTGTCGTAGTAGGTCATGATATCGCCGGGGACTGCGCTCCCTTACGATCGCCAACGGTTTGAACACATTCGCCCTTCACCCTCTTTTTGGGTCCAGTCCCAATTATCATGCACTACTGACTCGAATGCATCCGCTCTTCACCGTCGTAGTAAGTCACAAAACCGCCAGACTTTGCCCCCTCACGGTAGCCAACGGTTCGAATGTGTCCGCCCTTTACCGTCTTTCCGGTGCCAGTCCCACCAACCACGCATTACCGGCTCGAATGCATCCGCTCTTGGCCGTCGCAATAGGTCACGCCACTGTCAGGGCCAACCCCGCCCGGCCTCACGGTTGCCAACAGTTCGAACACGTCTGCCTTCACCGTCATTCTGAGCCAATACCCCAGACTGCGCACTACAAGCTCGAATGCATCCGCTCTTCGCCGTCTCAGTAGGTCACGACACCGTCGAGACCTGCCCCCTCACAGTTGACACCCAAAAAACTTAAAGAACCAATTAAAATCACGCATGAAAAAAACGATGCCGTCGCCACGAAACAAAATCATCACACAAGTGATTCAAAGCTCCCGATAAATCCACAAAACAACTATGTAACAAAAAAACATAAGCGTCAAAGACGCAATACTATAGATCGCAGCGGGTCTCCCTGGGGCCGAGCCGTGCTCGGGGTAGTGCAGAACCAAGAACCAGGACCTCTCCCCCACAGGCGAGCCTACGGACTTGCCAGCTAGTAGGAGCCAGGCAGCGGGTCTACCTGGGGCCGAGCCGCGCTCGGGGTAGTGCAGAACTAAGAACCAGGACCTCTCCCCACAGGCGAGCCTACGGACCTGCCAACTAGTAGGAGCCAGGACAGCGGGTCTACCTGGGGCCGAGCCGCGCTCGGGGTAGTGCAGAACCAAGAACCAGGACCTCTCCCCCACAGGCGAGCCTACGGACCTGCCAGCAAGTAGGAGCCAGGCAGCGGGTCTACCTGGGGCTGAGCCACGCTCGGGGTAGTGCAGAACCAAGAACCAGGACCTATCCCCCACAGGCGAGCCTACGGACCTGTCAGCTAGTAGGAGCCGGGAAGCGGGTCTACTTGGGGCCGAGCCGCGCTCGGGGTAGTGCAGAACCAATAACCAGGACCTCTCCCCCACAGGCGAGCCTACGGACCTGCCAGCTAGTAGGAGCTAGGCAGCGGGTCTACCTGTGGGTCTCCTCTCCAACGCAAAGATAAAGCAAACATAAAGGTAACCAAATAACTCAAAAGAACTGTTAACCCAGTCAATCAAGTCAAAGTCCGACACGGGGAATCTCTACCCACTACGTCCACCCTCCTGAGAACGAGGGTCGATCATATAATATTCTCCCTAAGGCACGTTTTGATCTCCAGGATCGAACATCCTAGCGACAAGAGGGGAGTGGGAGGGGACTTATTTCATCACATGACCCTGGTCGTCACTTGGCTCCTCTTCTATAGCCATGACGTTCGACTGAGTTTTTCTGTACTGGTCACTCTCCATGCTCACCGCACCAGAACTGTTGAAGCCAAAATTTGACTCCGACAAATGTTCGCAAAATAGGGGCGTAGCCGACACCTATTTGGCCCAAGCTCCGACCTCCGACTGGTCGTGAAGGACTAGAAAACTGGCTCAAAGCCGCAGCAGGGAGGTCCCACCGCTTACCCGGAAGGTCACTGAGAGCTTCCCCTACAAAGTCAAAAGCTGGGCTTGGAGTTCCTCAGAAAGCACATGAGACAATGCCAATAATCCCCGGGAGTGGGAAAAAATCCCCTTCTGAAGAATCCCTATGGGCTTATTTATAGATTTCGGAATCTGAACTGCCAATAACCAAACTGTACTGGTCTGAAATTACCAGGGTACCCCTGGCTGGGTCTGCCAACAGCCAAACTCCGCTGTTCTGAGGAGTTATATGCAGACCACTAAGGGTAAGAGGGTACCCATGGCTGGGTCTGAAATTACCAGGGTACCCCTGGCTGGGTCTGCCAACACCCACTCCGCTGTTCTGATCCGCGTGTTCCTTTACCGTTGTCGCCGCCTGGAGCTCCCGGTCGTCAATGGACAGAGCCGCCTCCGCTTGAATCCTCCTGCTACCGCTGCCTCCTGGAGCTGCCTGCCGTCGCTGGACAAAACCGCCTCCACCTGAGTTGAGCCCGATGCGCCGCCTCCGCCGCAGCACGCCTGATGACGCCGCCGCCGCGCCTGGTCTGAACTGGAGCTGTCGCCGCTGCCGCCGCCTGAACACCTCTCGATGCCGCCTGGAGATCGCCGCTGCAACACGCCTGTCGCCGCCTCTGATCCTCATGCACTGACGAGGTCCGCTCACTGCCGCCGCCGCCGGAAACCGCCTCCACAGAACCTGCTCTCACACTCCTCAATGGTGGCCAAAAATGAGGTGGATTCCTCTCTGATTCTTGCTTGGTGGTTGATGGTGGTGATCCGAAAATGGTTCTCGTGTATATTTGTAGCCCCCCCCCCCACCTCAAGCATTTATATAGGAGAATACCTCCCCTCTCCTAACAAGGAAGGAGAGCGTTATCAATGTTTCTCATTTATGGCGCCGGCCAAACAAGGAAGGAGGTCAGCCGACCATGAATGACCTTTGCCAAAATAGATGAGATTCCAAATTAATGATCGGCCTAGATTAGGAATAACCCCTAATCCCTCCCAAAAAATCAGCCCTCTCATTTAATGTCATTTCCATAATAAGAGGTGGCCATGGATCGCGGACGTGGCGCGATCCGGACGGTCCGAGTCCATGCGTGAGGTGTCACAATCTTAACATTCCTTCACCGTCATTCTGGGCCAATACCCAGACTGCGCACTACAAGCTCGAGTGCATCCGCTCTTCGCCGTCTCAGTTGGTCACGACACCGTCAAGACCTGCCCCTCACAGTTGACACCCAAAAAACTTAAAGAACCAATTAAAATCACACATGAAAAAAGCGATGCCGCCACCACAAAACAAAGTCATCACACAAGTGATTCAAAGCTCCTGATAAATCCACAAAACAACTATGTAACAAAAAAAAACATAAGCATCAAAGACGCAATACTATAGATCGCAAAAGCCAAAAATGTAAATACAAAAAATAAATGCTAAATGTAGGTACAAAAATACATGAACACACGTATCACTTCTCGATATCAACTCCTACAACCTTCAAATGTAAATACATGAACAAAGGAGTCATTATATTTGACAACTCCTACAACCTTCAAATCCTCAACGGCCCGCTCGAATGGAAAGAGCCTTTTTCACCTCACTCTTCAGGAAGCCCAGCTCACTATTTTGGTGGAATATCTCCTCTTGTGCCTCCTCCAACAAGCGAGCTGTCTTCTGGCAAAGTGTTCTCTCCATGCTAAGCTCCTCCCACAACTTCTCAAGCTAAGCTCGAGAGGCGGCGAAGTCAGACTCCAATTTCTGAAAGCGAGAAGCAACGCCCTCCCACTTTGCCTTCAGATCAGAGTTGGCACTCGTCGTCTTGTGAAGCTTCTCTTAGAGGACAAAATATCAATCCTTAAGTCTCAGATAATAGTCGTTCCCCGTGTGAGAAACTTTGTTCAAAAATCCACTCTGCAAAAAGAAGAAATGATAGATTTCCTTTAAAGGGCAAAAACAAAACAAAAATTGATGTACTCGTGCCATTAGTCATAGCTTGGAGGGAAAAGGAGACTCGCCTCAATTTCAAATGAGACACCAGTAAGCCCTCGTGGGGGGGGGGGGGGGGGGGGGGGGGGGGGGGGGCTCAGGAGTAGGAGAACCCAAAATCATGTCCTCGTATTCGACAGGCACAACATCAACACTAGAACCGTAGTTAGGGCTGAGCATAATAATCAAAAATCGAAAATTGCTCGAAAATCGCTCAAGTTTTTATTCGACTCTTAGGCCTGTTAACTGTTTGAACTTTGAATTTTTTTAGAGATCTTAAAATTTATATATTTTTTATAAAAAATTTAAATCTAGCCGGCTCGAATCAATATTCGAGCGATTCATATGAGGCTCGGTTTTTCACAAATTTGTCACTGCATGACTGTCACAAGTCACCGCCCCTGAGCCCTGTGCGGCGCTGTATTATGTCATCTCTGGCCTTGGGAGCAAAGATACTCATTACTCATGTCGCTTAACAGTCAGCTCCTACTCTCCGCCTTTCTCAAGGCTTTCTCTCACTTTTCCCAAACCTCTCCAGTTTAGGGCTTTCCCGAATCCCGTCGGCCGCCGCTAGGCTTTCTTCTTCCTCCCGATAGCTTTACGGAGCAAGAAGGGACAGGGAGGTTGCGCGACAAAAGGAGAAGCTGTCTGGCTTCCTGATCACACTCGTCGTCGGCACCTCCTTTCTCTTGCAAGGTGTGTTTTTCCTTCCTCATCCCGCCGCTTGAATTTTTTCTTTCCTCACTCGATGATTTTTTTTTTCCAGATTTACGGACATTGTCATCTCTAGAGCTTCGTGCCTTTGTTTTCTCCAAAATCCATATTTGTTCATGCCAGATTTTTTCTCCAGATTTATTTCTCCTGATTTTTTTCTCCAGATCTGTTCATGTCATTGTTACATATAATGGTTTGAACTTTGAAGTTTTGTAATATTTTTAGTTAAATGTTTGGATTTTATAAGTAGTTTAATTTTTTCAAAACAAAAAATTTATAGGATTTGGCCATTTGGACGTTTGTTTTTATAAACTTTTTATGATTTACCTTCATGAATTTGTGATCAACATCAACATTCAGCTCTACCAACTCTGGGTTCATATTTCATATATTTATGGTAGTTTAAAAATGTATGCTAAATCTTGAATGATGTTCATCACATAGTTTGAGTAAAAAAATGTAACACTATAATAGATTAATATTATAAATTTATAATGTGTAGTTTTTTTTTATAATATTAATCGAAATTGATTCGAGCAGGCTCGGAATCGAGTCAATTTCGATTCGAGCCGGCTCGACTCGAAAATAATTTCGAGTTCGAGTCGATTTTGAGCCGACTTCGAGTCGAAAATTTCAATTTCGAGGCGAGCCAAAATCGCTCGAACTCGACTCGATATCAGCCCTAACCGCAGTAACCTGCCTCGTCAACACGACCCCTCGATAGAGGAGGAGGCAACACGGACCCAGAATTAGCGCACTTGAACATCAGCTTCTGCTTCCTTTCACGATTCAAGGGAACAACAGTGGACTGCTCAGCATCTGAAGAGAAATCACACAACAACAATCGCTTCTCCTCGACAAAAAAGAAAATATGGAAAAGTGGCATCACCAAAGCAACCAGATTTGTGTATCCCAGAACTGGAGTAAAGTCGCACTTCCATCCCGTCATGTGGCGACAACGACCCGGAAGCGACCTCCACGGCTTGGGGAACTCACAAGAATTCCTAACATATCTGCACAATGTGTTCCCATGGCGGTGATCGGCCCTATCCTCAAAATGAAGCGACCTCTTGTTGCATCACACTTTAATCCGGTCACCAAAGTCAGTAAATACCTCGCACAAGTCCTTAAACAAATCCAACGAGAACCGCTATCCATGCTCCCGAAAGAACACAATCAGTTCCATGATTCTTGTCATCCCATCAGGAGTGAACTGGGAGAGAGACACACCACAAATTTTGAAGATCTCGATCGCCTCCTCTTAAGGCGGAAGACATAATCCTAAACTCAAATAACCCTCGCAAATCATGATGCTGCCTGTTAGAGGATTTTGCGCACGCTTCTCCAGATGTGGATCATCATCTCAATACTAGCAGATAATCTGTAATGCTTTCTCCAAATATTGATCCACTTACTATTCAGGGAAGAGCGCAATCGCATCGGCCGCCATTGAGCGCCCCGTTTCGATACCTGAAAATCAATGGGCCGCAAGATTAATAAAAAGCAAAATTTTCACAAGCTGCGACACTAAGCAGACACACAACGAAGCGACCAACCGGAATAGTCAATCATCACAAAGTGTGACCACGGACACGCATGCACGCACGCCCGAAGGCCAGGGCGGATGCATAACCATTGCACGGGTGCACGATCGTGCGCTCAAACGGTAGCTCGGGTGCACGACCATGCACCTGCACGACTACATGGGTGCGCGACCATGCACCCTTCCAGGGAGCAACCGAGCTCCCGTGCGGGATATCATTCGCACCCCCCCCCCCCCCCCCCCCCCCCCCCCACGATCGTCGCCCGACCTCCACACCACCTCTTACCTCCGTCATGGTTGTAATGAATCACTTGATTCCACGAATTCCATACGCACACCACGGGCGAACCCACCTTCGAACACACCCAGGCACGTGCTCGGGTGTGATTTTTCGCGGATTTCACCATTTTCATTTTCGCGCTCTGACCTAGCCGCCGCTGCTCCATATCCCGCATTCCCGCCGCTGCTCCTTCACCCGGCGGTACTCTTCTTCTTCCTCTCCCTCTTCCACTTCTTCTTCTTCTTCTTCTTTTTCTTCTGGCCCGCCGCTGCTCTGATTTCACCCGGCGTTTTCTTCTTCATCTTCTGGCCCGCCGCTGCACCTTCTACTTCTCGCCCGCCGCTGCTCCTTCTGGCCTGCCGTTGCTCCTTCAGATAATTATTTATTTTAAAATTGTGTCTGGGTTAAGAAAAATTTCTACTTCCGCCCCCACGCACAACAACGAATGTAGAAGAAAATTTGTGCTCTACTCTCGCTTGAGCCATAGACTCTGGGAAATTGTGCTACGAATAACCACAAGTCTCACCTCCTCCACTACCTTGGTGGGAAGGGTAGGGGATGAGTGGGGTTGACTAATGTCGATCACCCACTAACTCCATATTGAAACTGCCCACGAACGCCATTGTTATGTGAAACCACATCCAAACCACCCCGACTAGGCGATCGCCGTCACTGCAGGTCCGCCGCACAACCCCTTGTCGGGTTCCCGTTGGGTCGCGCAACAGCGCGGTGGCACGACCACATGCAATACCCAGCGCGCGACAGCATGGTCGCGGGCCGCCGTTGCGAGGCCGAACCGCCCGGTCAACCAACCCCCGCCCGCATACCGCCACCGGCCGGCTGCCGCCACCCAGCCGACCCCTTGGACATTCATAGCTGACCACCTGGTGGTAGTCGCCTGGCCGCTGCTTCCCGGATGGCCCCTCGGCCGCCGCCCAACCACCGCTTCCCGGTCACCTCCCGACCGCTCACCGCCGCCCTTCCTCCACCACCTCGGCCGAGTAACTTTCAGGTCGCCGCCATTACACACTCTACATTCAGAACCACCCATTATGAGGTGCACTTATAGTAAATTTCCATAATGTGTGTGTGAATAATAAAATATATGATTTGAGGATACATATAGTAAATTATTTGACGATGATATGCAAATAGTGATAATCCTCATGGGTGCACGTTCGACTCGCTCACAAGATAGGACAGTTCGCTCAAACCGATTTACAAGCGTCTTTGAGTGACCTACAACAACAAGAATGATTAAATTCTTGACCTCTACTTGAATTAAATGGATGATTTCTATTTGCTTTTAAACGAAGAGAGAATCGGTCAATCTGAATTAAATGGATCTAAATAAAAGCATAATTTAATTTTTTTAAAAAACCTCATTGATATTATATTTTATAAAAAACAAATAAAAATGAAAGAAAGACCCGGTCTCTAATTTCTATCCAAGGTAAATTACTTTAGCCACGTGTCACCACGTCGATAATTGGGACGTAGATCGTGTGTTCAGTATTCACCGTTCAATCCAATTTTTAAGCTTGGCTGAGTTTCGAATTTCGATGATCAAATTCCTAGTCGTTCGATCCGAGCATCTCTACTGTAACTAACGGAGAAAATGACGGCGTATTTTTAGGTACAACTTTTTTGTTGTATGTATGATAACGCCGTGATTGCTGCACCGAACCTTTTCCAAACTCTTATTAAAAACCCTCCCCTTTTACGGCTCTGTTTGGTTGAGCCGCTTCTCCTTCCTCTCGTCGCTCACGTCTCCGTCCTCCTCTCGCCGCCTCCTATCTCTCTGCTTCCGAGGGCTCTCACGGTCGCACCGAAGGGAGCCCTATTCATCGCCGCTCGTTGATCTCCTCCGACATTGCATTCGGAAGGGTACGTTTCCTTGCCCAATATTCTCGATGGATCTGCGTGTTCTCAGACGTTGGTGTGAATCTTTTGCCCCATTTCCTCTGTTTTGTTTGGGCTATTATTTCATCTTTTTCATAGTTTTACATCTGCTCCGTTGATCTTGCTCTTTGGGGGTAGCAGCCAAACGGCGATTTCATTTCTCTTATCGGAATCCGTGTGTGCTAGTCATTTGGCGCTATTATGGGATTCTGGGGAGTGAGAATCATTGTTTGATCGACTATTTGGGATTTGCGTTCTTGTATTAGCCTATTGAGTTTTTGCGCTAGGGTTTATCTTTATGGTCACGAAGATTGTTTGATATTAGGGTTTATTGCATTGCTCGGTGTTTTCATGTTCTGGGTATTCTGGTATCCCAAGTTTTCTATTGTGGGTGCTTTGGCTTATATGCTGGCTTAAGATCTGTGAAGTTGATCTCTCCCTTGTTATCTTTTTTTTCACTTAATTGTTAGTTTATTAAGCACAT
The DNA here is from genome assembly GCA_039583875.1 of Platanthera guangdongensis. Classification (NCBI taxonomy): domain Eukaryota; kingdom Viridiplantae; phylum Streptophyta; class Magnoliopsida; order Asparagales; family Orchidaceae; genus Platanthera; species Platanthera guangdongensis. Next base: position 143,035,280 of record CM077154.1, on the reverse strand, counting down.
GAGCTTGAATTAACCAATTTCTAAGACATTACCCCCCGTCCTTGCTTGTCTACATGATAATCTGTTTCATGGTCTTGTGGATTCTTAGGCTCCCTTTGACAAGGTGGTAATGAATGGTCTTTCGTGATCCCCTGGCCTCACCTAAGAAAATTCATTCACTTTTTATGTTCAGAACTATTTTCTTTTATTGGTGGTGGTCATAACTGTTGTCATGCCAAAAATACATTCTTTGTCTGTGGGCCTGTGGCGTTTTTGTCCAAACTCACTTGAGCCAAAACGCCCCCCCCCCCCCCCCCCCCCCCAATAGAGCCTTTGTTCATAGACAGTCAAGCGATACGTCATTGTATTCATACTTCATAGTGATTTCCTTAGACCACTGATTCATGACATGAACTGTTTGTTTGTGTTTTTTTCCTGCCTGTTTTGGAATTGTGTATTGATTATTCATCCTGCACATAACATTTCATGTTTGTTCTGTTTGAATATATTATTCATTGTTAGTTACTGCTGCCTCATAGAATCTGATGGAACTAGGGCAAAATAATGCTAGTAGTTTTGAAATCAAAATAGGGGACCTATGTGGAACTTGTAGTTTCTCCCTTATTTGAAATAGTACACATATCTTATTTTTTTAAAGATGCTCAGAAGTTATTAGCCCTTGTATGAATTATGATAGTACATTTACGGTTTAATTAGCTAAACAAATATTTGTGTTTTTTAGTTTCTACATGGACATACTACTAGACGAAGAAGATGATGACATTGTCTTCATGATTGTGTTCAACAACAAATAGCCACATTAAACCCATAGCTAATCATATTCTTGATCATCCTATTGTTTGCTTCGTGTATTTGAGATTTCCTCATTAAACCACATAGTAACTCCCCTTTCAGACATTTTAGCACGGACACAGTGCATGATGTTTTGATGCTCATTATATATATATATATGTGTGTGTGTGTGTGTGTGTGTGTGTCACTCTCTTTTGCATCGTTGGAGGCCGCAAACCTCAGGTGTACCCTCATGTTTTCCTCGTTATGACCGATCTTGATATTCATGCATAGGTGACACCAAATCTAGAAAACCATTCTCCGGTTGGGTACAACTTATGCATGTTTTATTGCGACCTATTAATTTGATTGGTAAAGCTGGTCTACTGAAAGTTGGCTTCTCATTTTCTTGCAAATGGAAGAATGGTTGAAAATGCTAAATTTCATGCTTTCAGAGTTGACAAATGCATCAATAGTGGCATTGAGGTCAAACATTTTTGGGAAAACCTCGGGCTGTGTAGGTGCTTGAAGTAGAAAATAAATGATGATAATGGATGTATCTCATAATATATTAAATATATAATTCCATTTTATATTTTTATGTTCCTTTGTTTACAAGAATTTAATATGACACTTTATTCAAGCTTAAGAAGCACGCATATTTTATTTATAAAAGAGGGAATTCAAGGAATCATTTATGAAATGGCAGTAAAATTATTTTATCTAAAGTTTAGTTATTTCATACCCATATAAATATTGTTTCTGACTTAAAGTTTTAGCTACAACTTCAAAATCTTTTTTAATTTACCTTTTGTTGTAATTGAGAAAACCATTAGTGTCATGCTATCTAGCACCTTAAAAATTCATTTGACACGCATTAAGTTAATAAAGATGTGCAGCTCACGTGCCAAAGACATACTTAAGTTATTAGGATATGCGCGATGGAGAAATGATTAGCATTAAAAGTGCTTGTTCACAAAATTAATATTGCAAAAGATATTAAGATTACGCGAAGTGCATTCCGCGTTTGATAGCTTTAAGGATGTTTGCAGATGATATTTGATGAAGGGTATATTTTTTGTCTTGCAAAGGTCAAGTTAAACAGTGATGCATTAGATGAAATAACCAATAATTTAAAAACACTCAGAAGATAAAAAAATTAGAACTAGTAGAAAAAGAACTATTATATGTTCTTGAATTCAAATGAGTGGGTGTTCGACAATTATCAATTAATAATGTTAGATGATAAACTGATATAGAAGCTTGATATGTTTAGTATCTTTGATTTATCGTAGAAATAAATAACAATATTGTCTTTTGACTCACAGTTTTGTGTTAAAGTGGATAAACTTCTAAAGAGTATTTATATAGAAATGCATTTATAAAATTGCATATACAAAACAATTATTGTTGAGAAATGAAGATGGTAAGATGGATGTCAAAAAATTAGTATTGAAAAAAGTAAGGAATGATTGTATTGAAGGAGTGCTCAAAATTGCATCTATTGAAGCGTAAGGTAGTTTGAGGTAAACTTTTTGTTTTGATATGCGAAAGTAATAATAAAACATTTACATGCAAGAGTAAAAAAAATTCGAAAGAAAGAATTAATGTTACTACTCAATGATCTTTGAATGATTTAGAGTTTGTGAAATGTGATAGAGCGCTTATGCTTTGATATGATGTCGTTGATCTCAATTATCTCATTTCTTAAGAGTATAAGTGTTTGTAATGAATGGTTGATGAGTAGAGTGAATGAAATATCTGATCAAGAAGAATTAATGTTACTGCTCAACGATCTTTGAATGATTTAGAGTTTGTGAAATGTGATCGAGCGCTTATGCTTTGATATGATGTCGTTGATCTCAATTATCTCATTTCTTAAGAGATATAAGTGTTTGTAATGACTAGTTGATGAGTAGAATGAATTGATGTTTGATGATGATCATTTAAAATTAGTTGTGGTTGTGTCTTGGCCTAGTCAGGGGTGTGCATGCACCCCTAGCCTTGCTCCTGGGCTCTAGGATACCTTTACTACTTGAGCCTTTAACAAATATGGCATTCAACGCCAGCATATCTGCCCATGATCCCCCAAACCGGGCCTTAATTTTATTCGAGCATTAACCCTTTTAATATACAGTCAAATATTCAAAAAAGGAAAATATTATTTACATTGTGATTGAATCAGGTCCATCCTAATTTTGGAGGAGGTTCCAACTTCATTTGACGAATTCCTAGGCTCTTCAAATTGAAAGAAAAATAGTGCATTATTAGAAATACAATTCACTCTGTGAAGTTATCTCCTCCGGGTCATCATCTAATCGTTCAGATTTCATGATTTCATCTCCAAAACACTTTCTTTGCACATTAAATCAATTCTCGAATTACTTGATTATACATCATATCAAAATAAATAAAATATTATACAAAGAACACCTCAATGTCATTCATTTTGTTCAAATTAGTTTTCTAATTAGTTGCCTTAACACGTAAATTTCATAAAAGATAATCTCAAGAATAAATTCAATAGAACTTCATTGAAACTATTGGATAGATAATCCCAAGAAAAAAACTCAATAGCACTTCATTGGCACTATTCTAGTCTCTAGAGCATATATTTAATATATATGCTCTAGAATATTCTATTGTTCCAAAAATATTCTCTTATTAGGTAATTGAGTCCTCCATAAATAAGGAAGCAACTCCATATGTTATGTATAGGAAATACTAGAAATTTCACAAAACCAGATATACAATAGGGTAAGTACACTTTACCCCCATCATTATTATGGAATTGGTGACCCGCGATCCAATTTTTTTTGCTAAGAATGCCCGGGCCTCAATGTTCACAAGCTATTCCACCGGCACGACCAGATAGACGGAGAGACGGAGAGGGAGAGATCTTCGTTAATGAAGTAATGATACTATAGATCGGAGGTCCCACCGCTAACACAAGACTCCCCCTGCGTGAGTCCTCGGGGGACTACAGTTTACAATTGATGCAAATGATGTCTTCCTTCATGCAAATGGTGGGTATTTATTAGATTTGTGGGAGGCCGCCAAACAGGTAGTCGTTGGGAAACTTCACATTTCTGCCATTAGCTTGAATTTGTGAGTGCACAGAGATGTTTGGCAAATGGGTGTTCTCAAAACCTTCAGTGCTTCTATGATGCCAAGTCCCCTTAGGATATTGTGTTAGATCCCTCAGAGGTCGCAAAAGACTTCATTGGTCACGGAAGACCTTGTGGGCGAGTCCTCTCCATAGTTCAATCTTGATGTTTCTTTACCAACCTTCATGCACATGCTGAATTCGGCGCGTACAATTATATTATAACTCAGACATAAAGTCCATCAAACTTACGCCTAATCCATACATGGTTTTTTTAGAGTACCGTTAAGTTTTTCATCAAAAAAAGATAAAACACTTCTATTTATCCAAAAATGGCATCAAAGTAAATTTACTTCAATTTTTAATTATATCTGGAAATAAGTTTTCCCAAAAAATGCTTAATTTTTCTCACTTCTTCTTCGACCCACCCCCACCCAAAAAAACAGACATTTTGAACTCTATTTCAACTGACATCATCTCCACCAAGAACATCCATGTCTTCTTCCTCCTCCCTCTATTCACCCCATGCCCAATCCTCCTCTCCCTAAAGTCCTCTTTGAGGCTCATTTTGGCCAAAAAAAATTTTAAGGATGGCAAAATCCCCAAAATTTGTACCCACAAGTATTTTCTTTTATGGCTTTTTTCATCAAGGATCTCGTTAAACAACTTTGTAAATTATTCAAAACTACTATTAGTTGGGATGTGATGGCCAAGAGGACATAGTGATGGAGTTACATAGAAACTTAAAAAAAACTGAAAGCAAAACACAATTTTGGGCTATTTTTAAATGCCCAATGTTAATGTCTTATCCTCAATCATTTCTTTATTAATATCTAAATTCATTACCTCCTTTTCAACCTATACAATTGTATAGTCTTCCAAAGTTATCTTTGGATATTTTACCCATTGATTTATTTTCATTTTTCATGTGCTTGAGGTGTGAAACATAAACTACACGAATCATCGTGAACAATGTAATCTGTGTTATCTTGGGTCTACCCTTCTCCTAACAACTTAATCGGTGTTATTTGGACCATTTATTTTATTTTATCATAATTATTACAGCTAACAAGTAAAACTATCAACGCTAAAATTTTCTTCTGAGAATGAGACTGGCCATGGAAATAATCCTTAGATCTACATTATCATTATAATCTTCTATCCTAATTTAGGGTTGCCATCATAAATCCAAATTTTCAATTTTTGCCTATCAAGTGTTGTCTTAGATATTAGTTTATTCTCACAAATCATTCTGAACAATTTGTGTCCATATTATTTTTGACGTGCACATTTTCCTTAATAATCCTCAAAAATAATCTTATCTACTACAAAAATCACAGGGTGGCATGAAGGGTATGATTCAAAACAGATACAAGGAATGTGGTTTAAAAAAAGATCTGAAAGAAAAGATATGTTATATGTTTTCTTAAAAATTTTAATTACTTAAATATAAGTATTAATAAAAATAAGACAAATAACAAATTAAGTGTACATTTCTTGAATTATAAAGAAAAAGAATTTTATAAGATTACAACATAGATGATAAATATGAAAATCAAGACTTCATACTTATATTATATGTTATTCACATTTCACACAATACTATAAGAAATGTAGAAAAGAGTCAGGAGATGACTATAAAGACCAATATACCAATTACCACATGTCCCCATCATTACACTAATTGATTAATGTATCATTACATTCACATGTAAAATATCAATAATTTAAATTTTGAACTTTGGGCCAGCACTTGGCAGGGCTCACATTCGTGTACTCGCGCATGAGGCGTTGATCAGATGGACGATCCGAGCCACGAGCACGTTCGAATCGTCGTTTTACATTATTTAATGTATTTAATTTTTTTATTTTGGATTTTATTTATTGTGATTTGAATATCGGGCGTAATGACCAATCATAGTTGTTTATGCCGAGTGTCCAATCCACTTTTCTCTATAAATAGGGGTGGTGACTGTCAGTATGGGGCATTGTTAGCCTTGTAATGAAATCCAGAGCCGACAACCTATTCCCCCCTCCGGTAACCCTCCCATCGTGAAAATGCATACCCCTGTCTCCTGTAACTCTTAAGTTGTGAAAAGCATCCTATATAACTGCACGTCATTTCGTCTCTTCCACGACAACAACAAGCCAAAACTCGTCGATCCCGCCTTCTCCACCTCCATTCTCGTTGTTAACCGCTCAATTTTCACCTGCATGACTGCATTCATCTGAATAAAGTTCATCACATATTGTTGTAATTTTGATCCCTGAATATGTAAAATTAAAAAAAAAATTAAAGCCTTTCCTGCTTATTAACACTTATTATGCTTATTAACACTTATTATGGTGTTTAATTTCAGACATGGCATTGCCTGGTGCTACTCATCCAAGTCCACAAGTGGTAAACATACACATCTTATCTTGATCTCTCACAGCACGGAAGCTGTAACTTTATTATGGACATTTTGTCTCTTAAATTTTTCTTATGAATTATTTTTCCTCAAAAATGCATATGCAGATTGGGGCAGCCTTTGTTCAGCAATATTATTTTGTTCTTCATCAGTCACCTGATCAAGTCCATAGATTTTATGAGGATTCGAGCATCTTAAGTCGTCCGGATTCAAATGGGTTAATGACATCAGTGACGACAATGCAAGTATGAATGTTTGGTATCTGTCTCCTTTCTTTTTTAGTTTGATTTTGAGGACTTATATGTGATGGATGTTTCGTCTTCTTTGAAGAACTCGTTTTCTCCACCAAATTGGATTTTGATCTTATGATTTTTAAATGAAAAATCAAAACAGCAGTTCTTTAACATTATTTTAACTCGTATCATTTTTGTTTCAAGAGCTTCAAAAATCTTTTGCTTATCAATATGATGTCAGAAATGGTCTGATGGCATGAAAAGATAATTATAATTTCAAAGTGCAGATATTTTCAAATAGATTCAAACGAATTAGATATATTACTTTTCAATGCTTTGGGTAATTTTGATTTTCTGATTAAGTGCTGATATTTTTATGCTTTCAAAGTGCAAATACTTTTTAATGTTTTGGTGAAATGTATCAGTAGGACCCTTTAAAGGGGCCTCTATATACTATCTGTTCATGCTTGTGATAATTACATGGTTGGTTTAATCGTCACCAAATGTGTAACTTTCACAAGCATGATCAGATAGTTAAATACTTCAGGAATGATTTAATCATCACAAAAATTGTCAAAACTTGATCTACTTACAATTTATGTTTTGGATCGTGATAAATAGTGTGATTTTTAATTTGAAAATTTTCTAAAGCCTCATAGGTTAAGCAGAGTTTTGGGTACATGATATGGAATTCTCCTCCTTAAGGAGTTAAGTCGGTTTCTCCCTCTATTTATTTTTATGTGGATGAGAGAGAGAGAGATATATATATAGAGAGAGAGATGTGCTAAGTAGGCCAAGTAGAAACCTTAATTTCAACCGAGAAGGGTTACATTACATTTCTTCCTTTATCCAGTTTATTGTGATATCCCGTCTTCATAAATGAAGATAGGAACGTCATACATTCTAATTTGTTGGAAAATTTGGTCTCCCTTTTGGCCTACTTTGCAATTTGCATTTCTATCTATGCATATATCTATGTGCATTGTTTATACTTCTATTCCAATTTCTATCTATGCATACATCTAATCGCATTGTTTATATTTCTATTCCAAAGGAGATAATGGAAAAGTTATAGAAAGATATGAAAAGTAACTTAATCTGGGCATGTCACCTTTGGGCACTTTGATTAGTATTGCAAACAAGTCCAGCAGAGTTTTGAGAACATAGGTTTTTAAAAAAAGAATTATGATCCCATTTGAACATGATGTATATAGAATATCTCCTGTGTGTATCTTTATATTTGTGAGTTTTTAAGTTCTGTTTTTTTACTTGGCTGGAGCAGGCGATCAATGAAAAGGTTTTGTCAATGGACTTCAGTAACTATACTGCTGAGATAGAGTCCGCGGACTCACAGGCATCATACCAGAAGGGTGTTTTGGTTGTTGTAACTGGTTCATTGACTGGAAGGGATAATATTCGGCGCAAATTTACCCAGACATTCTTCCTAGCTCCACAAGAGAAAGGAGGTTATGTTGTCCTAAATGATATTTTTAGGTTCGTGGACCCGGTCCAATCTAGGGATTTGAATCAAGTTATTGTGAATAGCACAAATGGTGATGTTTCAACACCTCCTTTGACCCCTGAACCAGGTATATTTCATGCAACATTGATCTTTTTGTTTTTATGCATATTTATTTCCCATTTACCGTTCATATTTTTTATATTTGTTTCATTTTTTTCTGTTATATGGCCAGAGCCAGCCTTGGTTCAGGAGTCTCATGTAGACAATTCAGTTGAGCATGAAACTTTAAACTCTGTGAACGACACCAATAATGGTGAGGACGTTGAGAAACCTATTGAGAACGAGCCATCAGAAGGATCAGATGTAGTTGTTGCAGATCTGGAGATTCTTTCAAGTCAACCTGATGATCAACGGGTTTTGGAAGCTGCTCCTTCTGTTTCTCAAGAAGATGAGCCTAAGAAGTCTTATGCATCAATTGTGAGTAAATGAATCAACCACTGATCACAAGAAGGCTTGTAAATCAAATAAGTATTTATTATGTTTAACAAAATACCTGTATTTTTAATTACTTTATATTATTCATAATCCTGGAAAAAGTTTGCATGTATCTATATCTAACTATGTTTTAAAGAAAAACATGAGACCGTCAAAATAATCTCAGTCATTGTCCACGTTCCTCAATTAGGGCTATCAATATCATATCAGCCTTTCAATTTTAATCTCCATGATCTCATAAAAATTAAAAATATAAATATAGCAGTTGCCCATGGGCAGTGTTTAATGGCAATAATGCTTTGCTCCAACGACAGTCCGATACTGTTGATGTGCGGTGGTAGAAGAGGCTGCTGTACTAGGGCGGTTGTAGATGGATGTAGGGGTGTTGTTGGAAGTAGAGGAATGTTGAGATTGCGACAATAGGAAAGAGGGAAGGCTGGTTTCCAACACTGGTAGATGAGGTGGGGCTTACACCTTGGAGGAGGGAGTGGTCTGGCCTTGAAATACATGGGAGAGGCTGTCGTGGGTGGTCGGTTGAGAAGGGGGAAGACCTGGTAGGCGACAAAAATGGATGAGGAAGCGGATTTGATGGGTGCAGCAGTAGAACATGAAGTTTTGCGTGGGGCTGCGACTAGGGCTCGGGGCGGCAATGTCCATGAAGGGGAGGAATGAAGGTCTCAAAACAGGGGGAAGTATTTTGGAGCGGGATCGACAGGGGGAAGAAGTATTGATCTCGTCGGTTTAGGGATGTTTGCCTGCGAAATCGTGTGAGGTAAAAAACAACGTCGATTGTGTAGATGTGGAGGGATCGTGGAGGAAAAATTGGGTGGGCTGCATAGCCTGCATGAATAAAAGTGAAAACAAAAAATAACCAGGACGTCGCACCACGGGGTCTGAATTCGCTCACAAAATTGACTAAAACTAAAAACTTCCACCCCTATTTATAACGAGAGGGGGCACTCAATGCGAATGGTTATGGTTTACCGTTACGCCCGGTGTCCTAAAACACTAAATACAAGTCCAAAATAAAAAAAACAAGATATATGGAAATAGTAAAATGGCGCTCCAGACACACTCGTGGCCTTGGACTGTCGATTCGATCAAAGCCTCTTGCGCGAGAACATAGATGTGGGACCCATCGAATAGTGATACGTAGTACAACACTGATCCCCATCAATTTCCCCAACTGAAAAACATTCATCTCTGATGAATGGAGATGATCTCGCTGACGTCGAAGATCGGGGGCAAGTCTATCAAGCTCCTTCGTCGATAACCAAGTATTCTTAAAAGCAGGGCATCCACTCCAGTGCACTATGTAATGACAAGAAGGGTCGTCTGGGATTTTGGTGCACTCGTGCGCCACAATGTCAACAATGCTCTCAGTCCTCACCTCTCGTGCTGGTGGATCCAGAAGAACCAGTGGAATCATGAGGGATGCAGGCAAAACCTCAAGTATACGTCCATGGTGGTCTGGGGGGAGAGGGAACAGTCAAGCTGTAACAGGGAGGGTGTTGAAAGTGGCTCAAGGTAGGAATTCCATATATTTGAGATGCTCAAAGTAATGTGTCAAATCTTCCAAAATAAATACTCGATGAATACCCATACCTGCAGGGAGATCGACCTCGTCAGCATTTGTTTCAATTTTCTTTATAATCCTTTAAGGATCCATTTGTTTAAGTTGTAGCTTCTTTCCGGCTATTTTGGGAGCCTCATACGAATTTGAATCATGACCGACTCTCCCACTAGAAAATGTTGCTTCTGTCTGTGTTCATCTTCTTGTATCTTGTATAATTTATTACTGCTAATATTTTTTCCAAATTAATTTGTGCATTTCAAGCAAATGATGCATAGTATATAATAACTTTTTTCCGGATTAATGTGTACATTTCAAATCAAGCAAATAATGCATAGTATATAATAGACGCGACTCATGCAACACAAATGAGTCATGCACTAAATGATCATGCAATAAGTGTAAAAGATGAACAACTGACACAACCAACTCCTTACATGTGTTTTTTTGGTTTTTTTAGAAAACTTCTAAGTGGGTTCATAGTCTGGGGTCTCCTAAGGTGAGGTATACAAAAATTCATCATGGGTGTGATGAACACTCAAGTAAACACCAGAGATATCAGTAATAAGACATGTTAGTATAGGACGATGAATGTCTCTAAAAGTGTGAATAGTAATGCTTAAAGTAAACGAGTCATCAAGTGCATCACCAAACTCGATTGCCCTGCTAATAATAGATACATCCCACATAAGCGATGATTCAACAAGTGTCTCAACAGGGAGTCATCAGGAGGGGCATAAAGTGTTTCATTGCACATGCAACGAGTACTAATATAATGATCTCAGTTGTAAAAGGGGCCGACTCTAAATACAAGATGCTAGGTTCGAGAATCTCTGTAGGGCCCTCAGTAGCCATGGCGGCGACTTCTACGCCAAATATGTCGGTGTCTACGCTCTCTCTCATACAGTAGGTGCGACGCGGCATATGCAGTAGCCTGGATGAACTCATGTTGGTGGAGGGTGTAGCTTTCCCCTATGATTTTTCCTTGGGTCGGGTTGGTATCAATGTATTTTTATGACCCTTGTCATATAATATGCACGTGTTCGAGCGACCTATGTATGTGGCATTACGGTCGAAGAGCCAATGCCTCGCTATTATAACGCGGGCGACATCGATGGGGATGACGTCGCACCAGACACGACCCTCGAATGAGGCGAGAGATATCAGAACATGGCACCTCCGTGTAACATGTATGACCATCTTATTGACCCACATCATTCAATATGGATGCGGAGGAGTCACCTGCATCCACTCTGACACATTTTGCCACAATATTCACACAATTCTCACCATTAATGGCCAGCTTACCAGGGTCACATGCGCCAAAAAAGTAAGTTTAGAAGATCGTCGTATGATGCCTGTCCTTATCAATGTGGGGTGTAAAGGAGACATCATATAACACCTAACTCTAGGGAGTGCTCATCATTGCTCTCCCAATCGTCCTCGATGACGGCAATAATTTCCTCAATAGCATCTGCCTCAACATCAGTATTGGGCTCGCCTTCTTTAATTAACAAATTCCATGTGGGGCATTAGGCTGCCATATGGCCTATTCCAAAGCAATGATAACACTGAATTTTCCTTGACCGTGTGGCTGTGGGAGGTTCGCTGGTGACATCCTTTCCTTTCGTGTCCACGGGAGCACAAGAGGGTCCTGCAGGAGTGGTAGTGTCTAGTGGTGGTCTCGTAAATATGAACTCGTCAAATTTGGAAGGAGCCTGAGGGGCACACGCGAGGCTGAGGTACTACTCATACTTGAGGTCCATCTGATAAACTTTCCCTACTATCTCCATCTGATGAGGAATATGCTTCCTACGCAACTCACATCTCAATCCAAAACAAGATTGGGTAGCAGTGACACTAGTCTCCTCTTGTAGATCATTGATAGATTGCTCGTCAAATCGTGACATGTATTCTGCCACAGATAGCTTGCCCTGACGCAACACATAAAGCTGATCTTACAACTGGTCCTGATAGGAGGCGAGAAAATATTTGTCCTTCAGTCGTCGCTTCATATCCTCCTAATGTATAATAGGATGGTATCCATCTTGATGAAGTTTCCTTGCTAGACTGGTCCAGAAAATCTTGTTTGGGCCAACCTGCTTCATCCTTGCAAATCTAACGCGGCGTTCATCGGTCATATCATACCACTCGAATAATGGTTCATCTCCTGAATCTAATCACTAAACGCCTTTGGGTCAAGGTGACTGTTGAAGGTGGGAGCGTCAATGTGTATGCGACGAGTTATGTCGTCCTCTGCGCGTGGTTCTTTACGCGGCAGGGTATGGTGAAACTAAAATCTAAGTCGATTTTAATTAATAATTTTGAGATCCTTTTTTTTAAAAGTTTACGGCGTAGCCAAGACGTCCCGAGCTATGACATGCAATAATTTAGTCAAGGATTTGCAAACCCGCATAAGTGATCATCTCTTGTTCGTATTCGACAATATAAATAACTCATCCACAAGCTTCTCAAGGAGAGGGATCAGCAATATAGAAAGTAAATTAACTTCAAATAGGACTATGGCTAATTTTAGGCAAACAAGCTCAGCAAATTATTAAACATTCACATGCATTAATGAAAAGTGGACTATGAGTAATCAAGTAGTGAAATGAGGTGAGAGGCTCACCAACTTCATGTGCAAACAACTTGTCCCGGCGGTGCAAGAGTGGAGATGAATGGCAGGGACACCTTGACTTGTTCGAGATAGTGAGGAAGGCTTCTGAGAGGGAGGTAGCGGCCTGACATAGCTTCTGTCGTGGAAGGGCTTTCACAAGAAGCACCTTGGCTGGGAAAAAAAACAGGAGTGAGCTCGAGAATCAGTAGCTGGGCAGCTTCCAATGGCAGCTGGTGGTCAGACTGAAGTGGGACGACCTGACCTCGTCGAAGGGACCAACGACAGGCGTAGGAGGGGGCGCCTGGGCCGGAGGAGCCCTCTGGCGGCGGCAATTGGCGTGGAACTTGATCGTCAAGCGTCGGGGAGGCGAACTGTGCGGAGGCGAGCGAGCATTACTGAGCAGAGGAGTAAGTTTATCTGCTCGATTTCTACCCTGCCCTCTTTCTTTCACGGGAATAAGTCTTAAATAAGTCGTACAAATGACGCGATACAAAACACACCATACACAAAAATAAAGTACATACTTGTGCGACGATATGCCCTACATATTTAATAAAATATACTAAAATAAAATTACGATGCAATTTTTGTTGCATCAGGGTACTCGTCAAAGTATTCATAAGGGGCTGGATACCGCAGTGGATAGTCCTCCTGAGGGTGGAGATGCCTATCCGGCGCAGGTCTAGGTCGACGACTGTGAATGTGATCAAGGGGTTGGATCAGGTGTGGGGCGGTCTCTCATGGTGACTTATTCCTAGCATGCCAATCTTGTGGTGGGAGGGTGCCTCGTTCTTCCTCAAAGAGAATGAGAATGTCAGGTGGAGTGGGTGGGTTCTCCCTCCTTTAGGGAGGGGCACGCTTTCGATGATCCTCAAGGGCGGCGACGCGGGTGCATGGATCATTAAAATTAGCATTCATTTTGTCAAATCGATCTATCATCAATCATTGAAATTTCGCAGATGTCATTTCAGAGTTGGAGGTTGTGGTTCTCTCGTTGGTAAGGTTCGGTTGGACATGGATTGATGATAAGACCTTCCACTACATAACATGCAATTGGCCCTAACCTAACTTTGTTAACAATTATACGCAGAGTAGGCTTTGTTAAAGTGGAAATTAGGGTAGATTTCCCTTGGCCTGGAGCTGGAACAGGGGACAACTCTGGAGAAAGGTCTCGGCCTGGGAAAGAACTCGACAGTGGACTGAAAAAGGGTGGGAAGCTAGCTGCTGGCCCCACTGAATAGTGGACCACAGTCCAACATCGATCTCCATTATTATGATTGTGAGATAGAACCATCAAATGAATTTGAGTCATTCGATTCTTCTTGATCTAACGGAACACATGGTCTTTTTGTACTTGCATGTTATGAGTTCATATATCTATGCTATGTAATAAAAAAAATAAGAACTTGAATAGCAGGGTTGTTTGTCACGGACGACTCACTCCGTCGGTATTTCAGTGTTAAAAAAAATTTGGTGTAGGCTTTGGAAGAAAAATGAGAGAGAAAGAGAGGAGGGGCGCACATCCATCGAAGAAAGAGAGAGAAAGAGAGGGCGAGGAGGGGGGAATGTTTTATTTTATTTCATTTTTAATGTGTTATTAATTATTAGTTAAAATAAATTTAAGTTTGTTTATGAATTAATTGTAATGATATAAATTATTAATATAATTATATTATAATTATAGAAATTATTAAGCGCTCTCCACGCATGAAGCGCTCGCACCCCCGACAAACGGACTGTATCGCAACACTGGGATGTAGGCGAAGCTCGCTCGAGAGCATTGAGCATGGGCGAAGCCCGTGCGAAAATCTTAGTATAATTGATTTGTGTGTATTATGCATTTCTATCAATGCCTTGTTGAACTTGTATGCTCTTATAGTTGCAAGTATGGATGTTTTGTGCCTCTTGTCTAGCATGAGTCTAACCTTGCATGCAAAGATCTTCAAATAAGTCTATTTTTATGCACATATTTATCTCCAATATATGTCTGTAATGATTCTCAATTTGCTTTATGTTGTGAAATCAATCCATTTACATTGCAGATAGGGTTTTTGAACATACCCCATTGTTTTATTCGTTTATAGGTCAAGGTTTATAAGGTCAGCCCTCCACCAGTGCCAAGTTCCACTCCCGTCTCTAAGCAAAAAGTTCCCTTGCCGAAAGCAACTCCTCCAAAACCCGATGGGGCAAACCCTGAGAAGCAGAATGCCTCTTCCTCAAAGACTTCATCGACATTCGAAGTTTCAGTTAGCAGTGACATTGTGCCCGAAAATGATTCAAATGATGGTAGGGTCATAACTAAAATTCTTAAGACTATTTCTTTTTTGTTGGAATATTATCATTTTATTTTACGTTGATTTTTATTAAACTTCATTTTTCTTGCAACCAGTCGAGGGATATTCAGTATACATAAGAAATTTGCCGTTAGGCACCACACCCGAACATGTTGAGGAGGAATTTAAGAAATTTGGGCCAATCAAAGCTGGTGGTGTCCAAGTTAGAAACCATAAGGTTTTGTGCGCTTCTCTGTGAAGTACTGCCTCATAAATTGCTTTTTGTTTATAATGTTTTTCATGGTTAACTCTTACAGGTGGAGTCTTTTTGCTTTGGCTTTGTGGAGTTTGAGTCGTTAGATTCCATGCAAGGGGCAATCAAGGTACTGAATTTTCCCCTCTATTCTTCACCACGAACTAAATTTTAGATGTAGACCGTTTTTATATAGTTTTTCCCATTTTGATATCTTCCATCCACGTCATTATCATATAAAGCCACTTAGGGTTCCTTCTTATTCATTGGAATTAGACCTGAAATTCAGGGCCTGAGATTAGAATTGTAGGTTCATTTTTATTGGATTTGGACCTAATTCCTAACCCTAATTCTGTTTGACCGAACAAATTCTTCGGTATTTGTGCATGAATAGGGGCTTTAAATAGCTTTATGATCCATATATGTGATCTTGGGTTGGACGTGGGTGTGTCATGACCTTTTAGAGAGTGAAAGGGGGAGGTCCATTCAGTTTTGTAGAGAAGAGAGTGGGTAGGAAAGAATAATTGTAGTAATTCGACAGAAGCTTTGCTCTCTTATAAAGCCATGACCTTTTATATGAACAAGAGTTATTATTAATCTATTAGTGACCTAATCCTGACCGTAAGAAAGCTCAGTAACTAAAATAATAAAATGATTATGTTAGGTTCCTGTGATTGTGAGCGAGTGAGTGGCCGGTGGAGAGGAAGATCACGCAGGAGGAAGGAAGAGCCTTTCCTCGATCCCTTGGGCGCAATGGTGGAGATGCCGGAGGAGGACCCCAGCGGCGGAACTACAGCACAGAGAGAGAGCGCGTCGAACGCGGACGAGCGACAGCTAGGGTTCGGCTTTGCGGAACCCGTGCGAGTGCGGGATTTATCCGAGAGAAAGAGGGAGAGAGAGAGAATTAAGAGAGAGAGTTTTAGTTTGATTTCCTTCTTGCCTTCTCCAAACCAAAGCCCCACCTATAAAGGGGAATAAGTACCGGTTCAGCCAATTTACTAAAATGCCCCTCATAAGGCTTAAAACATGAAGATCAAAATACTTAGATGAAGATAAAATATAAATGATATGTCGCGACAGGCTAAGCGGTTGTTACGCGAGGCTTGCGGCGCGTGTACATCTTGCCCCAACGAGGATCCCTAACGTCTCCTTCCTGCTCGACATCAAGCTTGTCCTCAAGCTTGTGTGGTGGTGGCGGTGGCAGTGGGACCAAGGGTGTTGCTGGAGGGTCACCCACGAACGGCTTGAGCTGCGACACATGAAAGACGTCGTGGATCTGCACATCGTTGCTGAGTCGGAGACGGCAAGCCACGTCCCCTATGCGGTGGAGAATCTCGAAGGGTCCAAAGAACTTAGGACCCAGCTTCTGGTAGGCCCCATTAGAGATTGTGGCTTGACGGTAGGGCCGGCGTTTGAACCAATTCCCGAGAGCAAAGAATAACTCGCGGTGGCTGCGGTTGTAGTTGGTCTCCATCCTGGTCGGGGCTTGAAGTAGGCGAGCTCGGGCAAGGTGCAGGACCTCATCCCGCGTGCGAAGCTTGGTGTCGACGGTGGAGGAGCGAGCCGAGCCAGCAACCTAAGTGAGGAGACGGGGTGAGTCTCAACCGTATATTAGGTGGAAGGGAGTGGTCTGGAGGGCGGTGTGGTAGGATGTGTTGTAACAATACAACACCCAAGGTAACCAGTGGGCCCAATCCTTCGGTCGGTCCCCCAAGTACATCTCGGGCGTCCTGTTGACCACCTCTGTTTGTCCGCTCGACTGCGGGTGGTAAGCCGAAGAAAGTGTCAGCTTTGTGCCACATAGGTCGAACAGCTCCTGCCAGAATTGGGATGTGAAAACCTTGTCGCGGTCAGAAACAATGCTCTATGGTATCCCATGATGACGAAACACACGATCGAGGAAAACACGGGCCATGGTGGGACCTGTGATGGGGCGGCTCATGGCAATGAAATGGGCCCCCTTGGAGAAGCGATCCATCATCACAAAAATGACGGAGTATCCCCGGGAAGAAGGTAGCCCCTCGATGAAATCCATGGAAATATTGGTCCATATCTGTGTCGGCACTGGAAGAGGCTGTAGTAGACCGGCTGGAGAGAGCAACTCAGTCTTGCTGCGCTGGCAGATGACGCATGCTGCTAAGTGAGACTGAGCACTGCGTTTGAGTCCCGACCAAAAGAACTCGGTGCGTAGGTGCTGAAGGGTCTTGTGGACGCCTTCGTGAGTTCGGTCTTGGACGACTGCTAAAATGTTGGCGACCAATGGAGAAGTAGCCGGTAAGTAAAAGCGGCCCTTGTAGAGAAGGAGGCCATCACTAACTGTCCAACATGGTGGAAGGCGCCCCTCCTGTATGCGGCGTCGTAGCTCGCTGAGGGCGGGTGTGTCGTCGATCTCCAGAAGAAGGCGAGGAAGAACCAAGGAGGACGACTGAGACATGGCATAGAGAGAGACCTCCAGTGAGTCACGGCGAGAAAGTGAGTCGGCCGCACGATTCAAGTGACCCGCTTTGTATTCCACCTTGAAATCGTAGCCCAAGAGGCGGCTCACCTAGCACTGCTGTGGCACCGTCGTCAATCGTTGCTCCAGCAAGTACTTAAGGCTGAAGTGGTCAGCATGGATCAAGAAGGGACGACCCCATAAATAAGTGCGCCAGTGATGGACGGCCTTTGCCAGGCCGATAAGCTCCTGCTCGTAGGCGGGAAGCTTCCATTGGCGGAGAGCCGTCTTGCGGCTAAAATAAGCTATCGGGTTGCCTCCCTGCTGAAGTACTGTGCCGCAGCTATGCTCTGACGCTTCACATTCCACCTGAAACTCCGCCCCAAAATCTGGACGCTTCACATTCCACCTGAAAGAAGAATTATGATGAAGAATCTATAATCTGTTTTTCTGCAAATGAGACCTGAATCTGTTTAAGTTCTTTTTGTTTTGGAACGATGAAAGCATTCTTCATGTCTCTATTCTGGAATTTCCCTCTTTCCTTGGTAGAAATATAATATATCTAGTGCGCTGATTCATGTAGCTCAAATATCTTCATTTGAAACTCCATAGCCAGATATTTAAGAATGTGTTAGGCCAATACTTAAACTTTGTTGATTTTTCATTTATACTCCACAGCTGTTGTGTGTTTCAGCTGCAGAAGAGATTCAGTTACGGTGAAAAATATACAAAAGCAGAAAAAGATATTTAAACTCTGTTACTGTGCCAGTGTTGGCAGCTATGCTTTGACGTCATTTTTTCCAACTTCGCATGGCTTTCCACCTGAATATCTATATTATAATTTAAACTCCTTTGAATTATTATAGCCCTAGTGGTCAGTGTAATCTTTTTTAAATCTGGTAGTTTCTAACAGTCCTCAAATTGAATCAAGGGACTGATCCAAAAGTAGGAAATTAAAATCTAAGCTATTGAGTATAAACACTAGTGTGGAGATAGCGATTAGATCTTTTGGAGATAGCTACTGTAGTGCGCGAAACGCCTCCAAGGCGGTAGTGTCCCGTGTAAAACATTGGCGTCGTAGAAGAGATAACAGGGGGGGCAATGACGGAGTACCCTTGAATGAAACGTCGGTAGTAACCAATTAGACCCAGGAAGCCGCGCAGCTCCCGCTACGACTGCGGAATCGGCCAGTCGAGGACCCCTTGAATTTTAGCCGGATCGGCCAAGGCGCCCGTGTGATCGACGATATGCCCCAGGTAGGCGACTTTGTCAGTGTCGAAAGAGCGTTTGGACTCCTTTAGGTAAAGCCGATGAGCTCGTAAGAGCTAGAGAACCTGTCTGAGGTGGTCGAGATTCTCCTCCCATGTTTTGTTGTAGACCAAGATATCATCGAAGAAAACAAACACACAACGACGAAGAAGAGTGTGGAATACCTCATTCATGAGAGCCTGAAAGGTAGATGGGGCGTTGGTGAGCCCGAAGGGCATCACGAGAAACTCGAAGTGGCCATGGTGGGTGCGGAAAGCGGTCTTCTCCACTTCCGCCGGGAACATGCGGACTTGGTGGTACCCCGAACGAAGATCCAGCTTGGAGATATAGTGTGCCCCATGCAACTCATCCAACAGCTCTTCCACAACTGGAATAAGAAACTTGTCTTTCACTGTCCGCGCATTCAAGGCCCGATAGTCCACGTAGAAGCGCGACGAGCCGTCCTTCCTATGGACCAACAGGACCGGCGAAGAGAAAGGGGAGACACTGTGGAGAATGTTTCCTTGCCGAAGCATCTCGGCACACTGGCGCTCGATCTCATCCTTTTGGAGGAAGGGGTAGCGGTAAGGACGGACGACCACCGGGGCCGTGTGCGGAAGGAGGCAGATACGGTGATCCTGGTGGCGCGAGGGAGGGAGCCCTGTCGGCGCGATCATGGTGTCACTGTACTCCCGAAGAAGAGTAGCGAGGCTGCTCCGAATAATCCGGCTGGAAGGAGAAAGCGCGTCCCACCGCCCCCGTCGGATGGCCGTGCCACACTGTCCACGAGGGCCCTTGTCCCCAAGTCATCGTCAGAGCGTCCAAGTCCCAGAGAATAGGTCCAGGAGTGCGCAGCCATCGCGTTCCTTGAATTGCCTCGAATCCCCGTAGGGCAATGACAAAGAAGTCCACCTGGGAGTGAAATTCCCCCACAATGATCGGAACGTCCCGGCAAACTCCGGTGCAGACCATCGCTGCACCATTCGGTACGACAACACGCAGACGACTGCGAGTAGTAACTGGTAGCTGAAGCCGCTGTGCCGTGAGGTCACTGATGAAGTTGTGGGTACTGCCAGTATCCATGAGGGCAAGCAGTTGGTGGCCCGTCACCGAAATGGCCATTTGTACTGTGTTCCCTGATTGTGGGCCCGACATGACATTGACCGAGAGGGCGGGGTGTCCCGGCTCGTCATCTCCGACATCGTCATCGGAGGGGTCGTCGACCTCTAGCCAAAAGAGGCGCTTACATCGGTGCCCCTTGGTGTAGGGATTATCGCAATTGAAACAGAGCCCTTTTGCACGGCGTTCGCCCATCTCGTGAGTGGACAAGCGTCGGATGTGTGTCGGTCGCTCCCCTTCCTTAGTGCGAGTGGCGCCTCCCCCAGGTGGCGGCTGAGCAGGACTTGGGTGTCAAAAAGAGGTGTCGTTTGCCCGACGACCTATCAGGGGCCGGTCTAGCAATATGCGCCGCTCGCAGATGTGTGCAAGACTCATGGCGGTGGTGAGATCTGGCGGGCTCTGGAACTCCACGTCCATGCGGAGGCGCTCCTGTAGTACTGCAGTGAAGAAAGCCACCTGGTGCGCCGCTGGTACCGGCGGGGCGCGAGCAAGGAGCACCTGAAACTGCTCCAAGTAATTGTCAATGGAACCCGATTGCTTTAGAGAAATTAAGACCCCAATGGGGTTGGAGCGCAGTGGAGGTCCAAAGCGAAGGCTGCACTGAGTCTTGAAGTCCTCCCAAGTAAGAAGGGGTTTCTCCCGGTGCAGCTGGGAGACCCATCAAGTGGAAAGAGGCGACGCCCAACCAATCTTCCCATGGGGTACGCTGTGCCGCAAAGAACTGCTCACAACGAGTCAACCATGTAAGTGGATCCTCGCGGCCCTCGAAGATCGGAAAGTCCAACTCGACAAATCGTGGCACCGTAGAATGGTCAGAGCGACTTGGAAGCTCGGTCTGTAGGGGAAGGTGTTGTTGCTCGGGAACCGATGGAGAGGATGAGGCCACCCCATTAGGCGGCGACATGTCGGTTGGTCGTATCGCGGCGAGGAGGGCTTGGTTGTTGTCCGCCATCATGGACTTGAAGGATTCCAAAATTTGGGCCAATGTTGGGCCGGTGTTGGTGTCTTCCGCCATGGAGAGAGATAACCAGGGTGAAAGAGAAATTGGGAGAGGAAGTATACCGGTGGATGAGGCGAGGAGAGAGCCTCCGCCAAGCGAAGATCCAAGGAGAATGAGGGACGGACCGCTGGAAACTGGTGGAAGGAGGCGGCCTTCGGCTTCTACAGGCCAGATCTGGTGCGGGGAAGGCGGGGAATTGCTACGCTGGTCGGTCAGCGCCGGACCGGGGTGGTTGTCGGTGTCAGAAGGGCGTGGTGGCGGAGAGACGATGTCGGCGGCCGGTGGAAGGACCGGTGACTCTGATACCAAGATGTTAGGTTCCCGTGATTGTGAGCGAGTGAGTGGCTGGTGGAGAGGAAGATCACGGAGGAGGAAGGAAGAGCCTTTCCTCGATCCCTTGGGCGCAATGGTGGAGATGCCGGAGGAGGACCCCAGCGGCGGAACTACAACACAAAGAGAGAGAGGGCGTCAGACGCGGACGAGCGGCGGCTAGGGTTCGGCTTTGCGGAACCCGTGCGGGTGCGGGATTTACCGAGAGAAAGATGGGAGAGAGAGAGAATTAAGAGAGAGAGAGTTTTAATTTGATTTCCTTCTTGCCTTCTCCAAACCAAAGCCCCACCTATAAAGGGGAATAAGTACCGGTTCAGCCAATTTACTAAAATGCCACCTCATAAGGCTTAAAACATGAGAATCAAAATACTTAGATGAAAATAAAATATAAATGTTATGTCGCGACAGGCTAAGCGGTTGTTACGCGAGGCTTGCGGCGCGTGTACGTCTTGCCCCAACGAGGATCCGTAACAGATTACTAATTTAAATGCAGAAATAACAAATAAACCTTAATTCCTCGATGCATCTTTTCATGATCATCGTTCTTTCAAAATCTTAATCATTTCAAATAAAGTTTCTTCTATATTTTTTATTATTTAGTTTTTTCCCAATTATGATGGGGGTGGGCTTTAATGTAAGTCTGTTTGACCTAGCGTTCCCATTATGATGGTTATGTATACTTGCGACAATTTAAATTTTTTACAAATTATTTGTTCTGCAACTTTTGGAATGTTCTGCATTGAACGCACTTATTGTCCAATAACGTTTTAGTCCGATTTTTCAGGCTTCTCACATATCTATTGGAGGTCGCCATGCTTTCATCGAGGAGAAAAGGACGACAACGCGAGGCAAGTCCTACATTGCAATTTTTGGGGGTTTTTTAATTGAAATTTTGCTGCTTCACAACTTTCTAGGTTTTATAATCAGGTTACTAAGGTTTTGAAAATCTTTTCAGTAGGTTAATCATCCATGGCATGCACTTCAAAGTTTTTGAGCCTAAAAATTCTCGTAGATTTTATAGGGTTTGAATTGAACTTTAGAAATATATGCAGCGCTTGTCTTAGAAAGCTTAACAAGGGCGTCTCAGGATTTTGTCAAACCTTGCTTTTTTGCTTGCCCAATAACGTCATTGTGCATCTTCTTGCGTTTGTCTAATTCGAGCAAATCTTGCCTCCGTAGTGTATTCGTTGTCTCATAATCAACTTTCTCTTAGTTATTTGTAACTCTTAAAATATTTTTCAACTTTACTATTTTTGACTGTTTGTGAAATCAGTATCTTTTGTAGGTTTATATGCGAGTATGTAGACTTTCCTTTGTTTTAATTGGCCACCTTGGCTTCATTTATTGTACCTTGGAGATTATGCCATAGGAGTTGTTCTTATGAGGACTTAGGAACCCCGTTGATTCAACCTGCCACTGATTCAACATTTCTATGGTGGCTTCGATAAATTTGAAGATGGTCATTGTTTTGTAATGGTTACTAATCATTCTTATATGCCATACATCAAGTGGCATCAAATATTAATCGCCGGATGACCTAATTGAAAGGACACAAACTCCCATTTTGTTCATGCCTTCACTCAAGTTCCCTTTCCACACCTCTCTTTTACCTTCCTCTGCGTCTGAGCAAATCCTTGTATGATATTTCTTCTTTGATTTGCGCAGATCGACACCGCAGAGCCATTATCTTTTATCATCAAACATGCATGCTGCAAGTTCTCAGAGTCAGCGGCAGTTGTTGTTTTTGTATTTACATTCTCGCAGATGTTTGATTTTGCAGTTGAGCTTCGTTTTCACGGCACATGCCCATCATTTGCACCCAAAATCTTTGTAGGATCACATTCTGCCCTCCTGCGATTTAACAGTGAGGATGAAACTCTTAAGTCCAATCTTTAATTTGCCCAATCACGGTCTGAGAACGTGTACTTCCCGACTTCAAATCATCTTGTCCCATGTCCTTGCAAATGGTTACTCCCATGCTTCTCTAATAACCCGTTTCTCCTTCACTAAAGCCTTACTCCCATGAAATAGGAAACTCTTCGACATAGGCAAGTGTAATTTCCATTTTGTGTTGTCATTCTTCATCTGCATTTTCTCCTACAGTTGTTTGTTTCTTCTTCCAAGATACCTTTTCTATAGTTTTCAACTTATTTGGATTCTTCCGGCACCATATGGTTTTGAGCAAAGTCACCCGTGCGTGGCATGATGTATGCTCTGTTTAGCACTGCTGCGGCGGTTGGGAACCCGGCTGTTATGAACCATCATTTGTGAACGCCCGACCTCACCTGAGGAACTTCATCCACTTCTATGTTCAAAGCTAGTTTTTTTTTTCTTGTTGATGGTCATGGCCATTGGGTCATCCACCTCAATCATTCCTATCCAAATTGTACATCTTGCTCGCCACCCCCCAACCCCAGTAGGAGCATGGTGCCGTGGGTGACTTTCATATTTCATTACATATTCCAAATATCATATTTCACAATATATAATTATATATATAAGTATATTGTACTTGTTGATATCTTAATGTTTAATTTTTAAATCTATTGAACTCGTCAATTTAAAACATATATGAGTTTAACAATTTGAATAAATATAAAATTCTTAAGAAACAATTTGTAGAACATTCTCGCAATCTCATAATCTAACTGTTCTCATTGACCACAGTTAAGTGTGTTTTCGAAGGCTCATTTTCCACCACTTTCAACTTTTCTTTTTGTAGTAAAATAATCAACCCCACTAGAAGACCCACCTTCACTACTTGAAATGCTAGAAGGGGGCAAATGAACTGTTTTAGGAGCAAGACTTGCAATTCTAGCATTCAACTCTTTTTTAAATTTTTCAGCTCGATGACATCACTCTTTTCTACTTTGACACATTTTTTAATACCTTTTTCAATAAGCATTAACAAATGTGCTCTCACTCATGTATCTGAACATGTGAATTTTTTTTCACAAAAATTACACTTGCAAGATAAATTGCCTCCCGCTTCACCATGAGTAGCTAACTTAGTAGTGACAAACCTCCATACAAAATTATATAATGAATTAGAGATAGTTAAACCCTAAATTGTACTTTAAGAATCTTAGGCTCAGGCTCCGTTTGGCATTGTGGTCGCGGTCATAAACGCATGAGTTAAAACATCATTTGTTAATGATCACCTAACAAACATCATCCGTTTGAACATAAAAGTGGATGAAGGTCCTTAGGTGGGCGTTAACAAATGACAATTTAACTCCCGTGTTCATGACCGGCGCCACCGTGCCAAACGGAGTCTCATTTTGCGGTGGTGGGTGACGGTCATGAACACGGTGGTTATGAACCGTCATTCGTGAACGCTTGACCTCACCTAAGCATATTCATCCAATTTTATGTTCTAAGCTAGTTAGCTTTTCTTGGTAGCGCTCATAACCATCGTCTTACCAAACATGCATTTTATGACGCACCCTCACTAGAGCAAAAAAAATCACGCCAAACGAAGCCTTAATCTGTGTAGTAAACCCTTCATTTTGAGTATCACCATCAGCTCCACAATAATTAGAGAAACAAATCATTTCAGTAAATTATTTAAAGTGAATCAACTCATATATATATATATATATATATACTGAGCATGTCCCTTTCTTTACCAAATAATCCTTATTGAAACTAATAATTAATATTCTGGAATTTTTTTTTTATTTGATCTGCAGTTGTGAATGGGGTGGTCATGAATTGTGGCAACTTCAACGGCGGGAGGGGCCGTTATCTATCAAGAGGAGGAAGCTACCGGGGCGATAACTTCAGGGGGCGGGGAGGCTACGGCGGCAACCAGGGTTACGGCGGCAACCAGGGCTACGGCAGAGCCGACTTCCGCACCCGAGGCGAGTTCTCGGGGCGCGCGCGCGGCGGCCTCGTCCGCCCCATCAACAGCTATCAGCAGCGGCCCTTCCAGAACGGCAACGGGAGGATGTTCCGCCCCATGATGGCGAATCAAACGGCCATCTCGACGTAGATCACCCGGAAGAGAGAGAGACCTATGCTTAGTGCTTACCACCACCAATTCTTACATGTGAACTATTAGAAGAAGAAAATAGAAAAATGGTAAATGGTTTAATTCTTTGTTCTCTTTTTGTATGATGGGAGGGGAGCAACTTACCAGTGTTTAGCTAGTCCTTAGATGATGGTGTTTGTTTGTGGGCTTTAGATATCAAAATCATTTTTGTCTGCCCCGTGGATTCCTTTTATTTATATAAATATCATATAGCACCAAATTAGCCATCAATTTAACTTGCATATCTTTTTTTTTTTAATTTGGCTATAAGGCTCTGTTAAAAGCGGGGTGTTTTTGCTACGTTGAGTTTTACGGAAAAAATTTAGGTGTGTTTTTCTCACTTAATTTTAGGTGGAGGATTAAATACGGTCGTATGATTTGATATCCAGCAGTTGAGTTGTTTTCACGGAATATTGCGGTATTGAAAAAAATACAGTTAGTATTGTCAGTATTTCGATCAAAATCGTTGTTTTTACAAGTACCAACGATTTGATGTGCCGTTATCCTGATCTTAGATGGGAGAAATGCACATAAAATTTACTAGAGTTTTACAGCGGTGAACATAAAAGTAGATAGTTTTTTAGGTGAGGTTGGAAGGGGCGTTCAGGACGGCTATTGTCGTGCCAAATGGAGCCCAAATCTCGTGATTAAGAGGTTAGACACGAGGTTTAGTGCCTGTTGACCTTCCAGCTTTTCTTTTTATGTCGTGTATAAATTTTTATATTTACAGTAAATATTTTCTGAGAGGTTTAAAAATAAACATTAGCTTGCTGAGATGAGGTTTAAATCTGACATTCTTATTTTGACTTAATTTTTTTTTTTGAATAAACACGAGCGAAATTTCGACGATATCTACAACTTTGTGTTGTAAAAAAATTAAAGTGAGAAATAATATTGTAATGCATTTTTAGGACAAATGTTCAACACGAAAGTTATAATCTCGTGATCTACAACTTGTTTGAAACTTTTCCTTTATTACAAAACTAAAGACACAAAAAATTAGGAAAAAGTGTGACGCGAATAACAAAACTGCGGTGCGGGTCTTATAATATCAATAAAAATTAAAAAGTTTCATTAATTTGATTTCGGTCTTATAATATCAAAATCTCTAATTGTGATCTGTGGACCGGCTCATGAAATAAATCACGCCTAAACTGCAGGTTCTTTCTGCGAATAGCCTCTTCTCTTTTTCCCAAAGGATTCTTTTCTTATATTATAAAGTTTATTGATCTGCGGATAAAAATGTCTTTAGTATTTTATCTAATAGGTTTAATAATATTATGTAATAGGTTTTTTCTAGGAAATTCTTCCGGCTAGTTTGTTTGCATTGAATTAGAATTGATTTTAAGAATTGAGATTAAAAGGAATTTGCTTAGATTCTAATTTTATTGTTCTGCTAAAAAATAGAATTGAGCATGCGGAAGTGGAATTGGTTAAGTCTATTATTTCGTAGATAATTAATTGAAATGTATCAATTAAATAAATGAATTGTTATCACGCGCCCTCTAACATGATACCTTGGACTGGGAAAAAAAGGCGCTCCGGTGAAAAAAAACGTGTTTCCGGATGAAAAATACATGCCCGTGCGAATCGGTGCAAAAAATGTGTGCATGAGCGAAAAAAATGCTCCCCGACCGAAAAATATGTGTCATGACAAAAACACATGTTCTGTTGAAAATTGTGAAGTGAAAGTGGGTGAATGGAAGGCTTGGGCAACCTATCCGCGCGGATTACGCGGACAGGGTTGGCGGACTGCTAAGTCGGCAGGGATGTTGCAGGCAGTTTGCTCTGTGGCGGCCTGGGCGGTCTGTTCGCGCGGACTACGCGGACAGCAGCAGCGGTCTGTCAGGCCGGCGAATACTCAGCAGGCAGTTGGTTCCCAGGAAGTAACCGGGCGGATAGAAATCCTATCCGCGGAGTCCGGCATGAAGCAGACTGATGAACTGGAGCTCGGCAGACCGGTTTGGCAGTTGCCTTGGTCTTGCTCTGGTGCAGCGGCAAGTGGAAGTCGCGGAGACCGCCGGTCAGTGCGGACAGAAGCTGGAGGTCGCCCGGTATGGCGGGCTAGATCCAGTATCCGCCAGTAAGTGCGGACTGGCCCTTGCGGCCAGTGGACTGGAGTTGGTGGGTTCTGAACCAAGTCCAGGTGGCTCAGTCCGGGGAGATCATGCAGTGGAGCGCGGGCTGCTTTCTCAGTCCGCCAAGCCTAGTAGAAGTGCTGTTGCCTTGATTGCTAGCTTGGAGATATGCGGACTGGAGGATTGCCTTGTGCAAGAGCGTGCGGACTGGAGCTGGAGTCCGCTGAGTTCGGTTTAGCCTTGTGATGAGGTTATGAATTCAGGAATGCAGACTGGAGTTTGCTGTGTAAGCAGACTGGATCGGCGTGTCCGCTGAGTCTGGCGGTGCCTTGAAGATGAGGCAATGGACTCGGGATGTGCGGACGGAAGCCAGATGTCCGCTGAGTCCGGCAGGTGCCTTCATGGCGAGGCTGCGGGCTCGGGTTATGCGGGCTGATGCCTTGTCCGCAGATTGGCGGACATAGCTGTTGCGGAGTCCGGCTGTGGTGGTCCTGGCTTGGCTTTCGGCGACAAGGCGGACTGGAGATTGGAGTCCGGCCTTGGAGAAGCTGGGGCGGACTGGCTATCTGCACAGGAGCGGCAGACTGGTGTGTGTATCCGCGGACTTGCGGATACACTTGTTCTTGCTGCGGGATGTGGCGGTGATCCTATCGGCTAGGGCGGTGACCATACTCATCATCGTGCCTATAAATAGGACCCATGTCACATCAGGAAAGATAACCTAGAGAGAACCTAACCGAAGTAAGTGAACAGTATTTGAGCTCGCGTAAGTTGCTGCGGACTGGACCTTGGTGTCCGCGCGGTTTGAGAGTTGACTGGGCTGTGCTATGCAGGTTGTGCGGATAGCGCTGGAAAGCCAGGACTTGGCTCTGATTACGGTCAGGGACAATGCGGATTCTGCGGTTAAGCAACAGGCGATAAACAGCAAGTCGCGGATAGCGACTAGGAAGTCTTCTCTTTGGCAATTTGGTTCGGGGTTCAGGGATTCGCCTGCTTCAGGTGGACTGTTCCATTTGGTATCGCAGCGTGTGCGGTCTGGCGGCTAGGCAACCTCGCGGTCAGGCGGCCTGAAGATCGGCGGTGAAGAGCTAAGCATTGGAATAAGGGGTAGTCCGCGCGGCTTGGGTTGCGGTCTGGCGACCAGGCGGACTGAGCGGACTCCACAGCAGTAGACCGGCGGCTTGTTGATTGAGTCCGCGCGGCTTGTTTTGTTTCTTGTCTTTGTAACTGTCTCTGTTCTCCTGGTTGGGTGTTTGGTGAAGCATGTCTCGCCATATATGTCTCGCCTTGTAAAGAAGTTTGCTCTTGATCAATAAAGACACTTGTGTTGCATGTGTTGCTGGTTGTTACTGATTTGTTGAGATAATCTCTGCTAACTCCAAGATCCGGGAAAACGTTCAACATTATAAGTGGACGTATCCTCCTCCGGTTTGTTGAGTTTCAACAGGATATCCGAGGTGGCGTCTGCGGGTTTGTTGAATTTTAACATGTTCAGGCAAAAAATACGTTTGGACAGAATTATTCAATTATGTTGTAGATTAAACAGATTTGACTTTACTTCAAAATGACTTTCATGTAATTCATTAGAATTTTAATATTGACGTTTTCGCGTGCAAATGAATGATAAAATTAGAATTAGACCTTCAATTTTAATTCAAAAATCTCAATTAGTAAAAAAATTTATTGAGAGTAATGCCATGCTGTCATTAATTATTTTTTAAAAAATATATAAAATTAATTATATTTTGAGGTATTCACTGCAGGCCTGCCCAAAAAAAACTGCCTAATCAGTTCCGGACTGGTCTTTTAAAAGACCGGTCTTTTGTCTGACCGGTCCCGGACCGGTTCCACTCAAACCAGTCCCGATTCGGGACCGGTTTTCCTCCTCAAGAGGAGGACCGGCCGGGACCGGAGGACCGGTCCCGACCAGGATCGGTCTTTAGCCGGTCCAAACCGGTCCGGTCCCAACCGAACCAGTTAAGACCGATTTTTTTTTGTACGCCACTAATTCACTGTATTCACCTGATATTTATTGATGAATGGGCTGGTTTTGATTATTTACTTATTAGGTTTTGCATGTGACAGTCTGACAGATGCCTAATGAATTGACTGGATTTAGGCTCCTTTGGGGAATTTATTTTAAGTTCCGGTTTATGCGGTCGTAACTGTTTGACCGGTAAAAATTAATCCCCCCAAACAAAGCCTTAATCTGGCAAAATTGTTGGGCAATAATAGCAATAAATCCTCTTGATATGTGATGTATTTTAGTTGATCACAAGTGAATTTAGTAATTAATTAGTATCCGCTCATTCCATGATGGAGAATCTCTACATTATTTTTTGAATAATAAATGTACAAGTATCAATATATTGAGAACATTATAGATCAATAGCTACATTAAATCACAATCAGTCAAACAATAAACTACCAATGCTCTATTTGATTGGGCGTTTCGCAGCTTCGTTTTGGACAATCGCCGCCGGAATGAGGGTAAACAAATGAACTTTCGGCGGCGTTTGCTCCGTTTCCACCCGCCTGCCTTGAGAAACGCCCCAAAAGTTCTGTTTGGAGCAGCCACCTACCCCCTCCGGTTTGAACTCTGCGTTTCCACCCCCCGGATCGATCCGCCACCGTCGAACCAAATGGAGCCTAAATAAGTAGACAAATTTCACACACTGTGAGAATCAAATCAATGACATCACTGTCATGGGCACTCAGTTTATCCAACTGGGCCAAACCTCTTTGACTAGAATCTCTAAAGTACTAAGTACTAACCTAGTCCGACCAAAAACATGGCCACATGTTATCGAACATGCGTACCCGAATAATGAACGTAGAGTATTGTACCTCTCCTCATTGCTTCTCTCATATTACATCATGCTTCTCGACACGCGCCACTAGCCAGTAGCCTTCATTTCAATGACCCAAGGTGGTGTGGCGATTTAGTGTCACGAGAATACTCATCTCGGCCATTCAATCATCCATTTTGGTGCCTTTTTCAACAAACGACATGCGTCCGTTTCTTCTTTCTCGCTTCAAAGCAAAAAAATATTCAACATAAAAATTGTTCGTTCCGAAAATATCTACAACTTTCACATTAATCTTTTTTTTATTTCACTCGAGTGATCCGCAAAACTGAAACTTCACCCTCTCTAAAGCTTCGTTTGGGAGGGACTTATTTTCACCGGTCAAGCGGTTACGACCGCATGAATCGGTCCCTAATTTATGGTCCGATTCATTGCGGTCGTAACCGCTTGACCGTGAAAATAAGTCCCCCCAAACGGAGCCTAAGTTCCGCAGCAACTTCAGCGATCCGGAACCTAAATATAACCACCTCGGATTCTCCGTAAGACACGTGGGCATCCGTCTACGTCACCTGAAAATGATGTAAAGGTTGCTGACGTCAAACGTGGATTATACGTCGGTCCTCTCAGCGAACGACACGTGTGAATCTGTTTTGATCCCAATGGCGCAAGTAGGCGCCGCGGCTTAGCTGTCGATTGGTGTAGCCCACGTGCCTTGCTGGACACGTGGTGTGTTCAGATCCTCTTACAGGAAATACCGCCCAACTTGGGAATGTCTGGGGCCCAATGCCGGTATCTGTCTGCCTTTCATATTTTTAATATTTATTTTTAAAAATAATAAATTATTATTATTATTATAGTGATGATTTGGTTATCAATGCCCTAAAATTTTTAGTAATTTAATTTAAAGGCCTTGTTAAGCTTAGTCCACGCTTTAGTGGCACCTTGAAATAATTCTGAATCTCAACACCGATCTCGTCCTCATTTTGCCTGTTTTCTTGCTCTTGTCATGAGATTCATGAGATTTAGTGTTAGGGTCCAGCTCCTAAAAAGTCGAACGACTTTGAAAACAGATCATGACTGAAGTTGTGCTGTACTGTTGCCATAGACATGCAATGTGGGCTTGACGTCGTGTTAACACGACGATGACGTCGTGATAACGCGATGAGTCCTGCTATCTCTATGGCATCGTGTGAAGGGCTCTGACGTCGTGCGATGGGCTATGACGTCGTGTGAAGTGTCATGATGATGGCGAGGATGTCCCGTCATTTGCTCGTGCCGACATGAATCTCGCTTTTGATCGCCGCCGCTACATGTTCGTGGACATTGATGATCGTTGCCGCAATCGTCGTCGTCGCCGCCGCCGCCGTAACTTCACATCATTTTGATTATAATGATATAACATTATAATCAAAATAATTTTGTTATAAATAATTTTTGTCATTAAGATTTATAAGTTATAATATATTAAAATTATAAATCTTATTAGAGTTTTATTTGTTGTTGTTGTTGTGTTATTTCGCTAGTGGTAGGATGTATTTGGATTTTGGATGAAGGGTGGATGAGGAGGGTGTGATATTATATATAAATATGTATGGGTGTTGGAGAGAGTGATGTTTTTTGAAGAAAAAAAAAACCTAAGCTAAGGTGTGCGTGAAGCAGCCCCTTCGGCCAGCCGAACCCGCACCCGCGCCCCCTGGAATCGCAGAAGCTGCTGCCTGCCGCCGCCCCTCCCTTGGTGGCTATTCCCGCTGCTCCGGCGATCTCCTACCTCCTCCGGTTTGACTCCGAAGAAGGCGGCTCAGTTCTCCCCATCCGGTGCGACTTCGCGTGGACCCGTGGAAGTGCGACTCTTCCATAGTTTATCCTTCCTTCCTCCTCTTCATTTTCAGATTTGGGTAACGATTTCCTCTTCTCAAACTTGGGTAATGATTCATCTTAGGTTGTGAGAGTTTGTGGAGACTTGATATCATATTTTATCCTAAAGCTTGATCCTCATTTTGCATTACTAAAATCTGAACTATATTGCTTTATTTCCGAATTTTTCGCGAAGATTTTGCAAGGATAGGTCCCCTTGGAAGTTTGCAAACCGGGGTTGGTTTAGCCTTTGGTTTCGAACAGATCAAGAGGATTTGGTATATCCTCGTTTGATTTTGTTTTGAGGGCTGCATTTGGACTTTTCCGAATCGAATTTCTTAGTCCAGAGCGCTCTCCATGTGGATGGAAATGCGGTGATATGACACTAGATGTATGCTAGGTTATGAAAAATTGGATGTGAATGTTTCGTGCAGGTTTGGATGGGAATTTCCCCCTTGTGAGATTGCGTTATTATAAACGAAACTCTGCCCAAATTTTGAGTTTTGCACGCACGCCGCGTGTTCGCTTAAATTCCCCATAGGAGTTCCGTTGCCATTTCGTGTCTTCATCCCACCCTCGGAAGTGTTCACATGACTTTGTGTGATGGTCTTTTAAATGTTGACGTTGAATCGAACGGAACATGTTTCGCAAGTTCCGCGATTTCAGACGTCGAATCATCTTGGGTTGATCTAAGAGCCAAGATAGCCTCGTCATTTTGCCCTAAATAGGTCACGGCCTATTCCAACAATCAAAAGATCTTCAGAATCAACCGTTCTTTGCAAGAACAAAAGAAAGAGTTTCGGTGTTCCGCCGTTGTTGCTGGAGGAAGAACTTCAAGAGAAAGAGCAGTTTATCTCAAATCGATGCCCTCGTCTTCGCTGTAAAGAGTTTTTTTCTACCTTGTACACTCTATAAGCTTGTTGACCATGTCTTCTCAAGAATATTGACCAAGTATTTTTTGTGAACATGACGTGATTGCATTTATTTTCTTAAAAATTATCGTAATTGACATGTAAAATGCAATGAATACCGGATTTTACAATGAATTCAACAGAATAGTCATCATTTTTTAGTAATTAATCATAAATTATAGGCAAAACACCAAAATTAGTCCCCAAAGTCACCCTCTTTTATTAAATTAGTCCCTGAAGTTTTAAAAGTTTGGAAATAGGTCCCTTATATTTAATGCAACTTTGATTTCAGTCCTAAATACGTTCCGGTCAAAACCTGAGGGCAAAACAGTAAAATTGTATTCATTTTAAAATAACATAACACCCTAACCCTCAAAACCCTCATCTTTCTGCTCGGGCATTTCTCTGACGGCGCTGAGTTCTTCTCGTGCGCTTGGCTGCCGGCGACAAGTTCTTCGCGTGCCCTAGAACTTCTGCGAGAGCTGTTACAGGTGAGACAGAGCTTTCAAAAGTGTTGGTGGCAAGGCTCGGGAGTGGGGATTGAGAGATTTGAAGAGAAAGCAAGGGGCATTTGTGTAGAGGAAGAAGAGAAATGGTTTGATTTAGGCGCGGCGAGAGAGATTTCCACAGGCTTTCTTGAACGGTTCTTCCCTCTGTGCATGTGCCGCTCACAGTACGTGGAGCATCTTTGGAGAACTGCGAATCCGGGTAAGCCTCTTTGGAGCATCTCCATTGAGAGAACTGCGAATCATTGAGGTTGTTTATTTGACTCTGTTTTTTTTTTTGAATTTGATAAAAAACAGAAGTCCCAGTGTTTTTTTTGTTTTTTTAAGTTTCAGATCTCTTGTTAATTGTAGATTACTTTGTTAATTTGTTGCTGCAAGAGGGTCGATAGCGTATGTAATGACGAAGCTTTCAGATCTCCAGTGATCTTGATAGGTCGATCTACAGTAATCTTGATAGTTCAGATCTCTTTTTAATTGTAGACAACTACTCCAACAAGTGTTGTAATGTCTCGTACCCTTGAATTGAATGACGAAGCTTTCAAAAATTGATAATGAGGGTGAAGATAGTGCCCTAGACATCTACTTTGAGAATGAGAGAGAATTGTTTGATGATGGTGATTCTAATGTTGATACTTTAGTCCATAAGCCTAGCCATGATTCCAAGGAGACATCCGTCCCACACTAAAGGATAATAGTGATGAAAGATTATCTAAGTTTCAATTCAATCACTTAGTAGTGATGATGACGATGAACCTTCTCTTAGTAGAAATCCTCGGCAAACCTATTTTTACAATGCTAAAGATATGAAAGAAATGAAATGGGAACCAGGGCTAGTTTTTAAATCCAAAGAGCAATTTTAAAGATGCAGTCACAACCTACTCAATTCATAGCGGTGTAGTTTTAAAAATTAATGAAGAATGATAATAGAAGAATAGGTACAACTGCAAGCTCGGATTGTGATTGGCAGATATATTTGCACCATGAAAAATCAAGATACTTGGGAAGTAAGAACTGTTAAGATAAACACTCTTGTAGTAGAGAATTTAATAATAAACTTTTGAGTGCAAAATGGTTGGATAAACGTATAGAGTCAAAGGTTAGAGAAATCCAGGCCTTGAAGCAAAACAAATTGTTCAAAAGGTAAAAGAAATGGGTGATTGGAATTACTAAAGATAAAGCTGCAAGGGCAAAAGCTAAAGCAAGTACAACTCTTGAAGGTAGTGTTGCAGACCAATATAACTATCTGAATCTGTATTGTGCTGAACTATTGAGATCAAATCAGGGAAGTTCAGTGTTCCTCAAATTTCAGTGGCCTCCTGAATTTTATAATGAATCTATTATACCCCCATCACGATCGATTATTCCACGATTTGAGAGGTGTATGTTTGTCTTTCCGGATGCCGAAATCATTCAAAGAATGTAGGCTATTGTAGGGTTGGATGGATGTTTTTTTTAAAAGGATATTATGGTGGACAACTATTGACAGCAATTGGGAGAGATCCCAATGATCAAATGTTACCGATAGCGTATGCAATTGTTGAGGCTGAGAATAAAGATTATTGAGTTGGTTCTTGACAATCTTATAAGAGATATTGGATCTCACGGAATCACATATATATCAGATCAACAGAAGGTATGTGTTTTATGATCAAATTTATTATCCTTGTACTCTTCTTTTTGTTAATGTTTTTGCACAGAATTATCACTTATACAAGTCCATTCATGTTATATAGCACACTGAATTAGTCCACACTCATGTTATACAACACACTAAATTAGTCCGACAATCATGTTTACATCACACTTAATCGAGCATATATATTTTTTCTTACTTGTAGGGATTAGTCCAAACTTTTAAAGATTTTATTGCCGGGTGTGGTTCATCGCTTCTGTGTTCGACATCTATATAATAATTCAGAAAGAAATTTCCTAGTAAAAACTTGAAGTGTCTGTTTGGAAGGCCGCCAATGCAACATATGAAGAGGATTGGGTTAGACTATGAATGAGATTAAAGATATATCAAAGCAGGCATGTGAGCATCTTAGTGCAATCGACAACATTTGTGGTGCAAGCACTCGTTAGTGAACATCCGGTATGTGATGTTATGTTAACAATATGTCGGAGGCATTCAACCGGTTATTTTAGATATGAGAGACAAGCCCATACTTACAATTCTTGAGGACATTCGAGTGTATTTAATGTGTAGGTGGGCTAACATTAGACAAAGAATTGTGAAACAAGTTGGTGAGGTGAACCCAAAATTGCAAAGAAGATTGATGAGGAAGCAAAGCTAAGTGGTATGTGATGCCAATATGGTCAAGTGACCGAATTTTGAGGTAGTGCACGTGCCTGTAAATTTGTGGTTTCATTGGATAGTTTCTTTTGTTCATGCGGAAAATGGAGACTAGCGCATACCTTGCTGTCATGCTATAAGTTGCATGAATTACTTAAAAACTTGAATAATACATTTGTGCCTGATTGCTTCACAAGAGCAGCATATATATCATGCTATAGTCATTGCATATTACCTACCAATGACAAAATCTATGGCCAACTATATCAACGACACAAATTCCTCCACCGATTCGACGACGGGCTCCAGGTAGCCCAAAAAAGAACGAACAATGGATGTGAACGAAAAGAGAAATCCCACAAGGATGAGACGAACAAACAACACTATTACATGTTCAAAGTGTGGAGTCAAGGACACAACAAAAGAAATTGCAAGCCAACTTGAAGAATTTAAAATGGTACAATGATAATGTCATCTAAAGTTTATTTCTCATAACTAAAATAGAAATCTAATTTTATGCTTTTTTTCAGGTAAAATCACGTGAAGATCGGAGCAATTGGAGTTGGTGCTGAAATCTGAAATACATCCTTCATTTGATCTTTGAGATCATTATGTTTTTTTTGGCAATTTTTTGTATTTTGGAATCATATGTATCTTCATTGATGTTGGAACACACATGTACCTTTCATTTGATTTTTGGAATATTGTTGCTACACCACTAACGAAAGGCGACCTTTGAGCTTTCCAGCAGCAGTTGGAACTATCAATCTACGCCGCGTTCCGGCCATCGACTCCTCAGGCCCGATGAATCTGCCGAGCATGCCATCTCTTGCCGTGGCTAGATGATAGGCCAATAGAAAGATAGGCATTGAGAGCTTATAATCCAACCCTGGCAACCCTTTTCCAGAAGGTGGATTTTCAAAAGAACAGGATTTGGAGCCACTGGAAAAACAAGTAGGAGCAAGAGATGGAATCATATTAGTAATTAATATTATTCAGCTCTGCAAACAAAAATCATTCAAATAGATCTTCATGTGCAACAATCAGATTTCTACAGTTTCATTTGCAACCCTTCGTTAACGTTAACGACCAATCCTTCGCCAAACCGCTACCGCTCTTCCAAAAAAACCCCTTAACCGCATTAGCATATATGTATATACGCATATACAGAGACGAAGAAGCTAAAGCAAAAATAATACTTTAAATATTATGAGTTGAACATTATGAATGATACACAAGACATAAATGGGACTAATACACTAATAATCAAAGCAATTTTAAACTAAAAGATAAACCATGATCGAGGGGAAAACACCTGATATTTTGCATTAACATAATTTTTTTTTACTTGCATCGTTTTTTCAGTCTAACAAAAATGCATAGTAAAGTTTGTCTACATTTCACTCTATCAAAGCTGTTTAATCAAGAAAGTATACGTTGTATGTTGGCAAAAAAAATTAGAGTAGTTATTTAAAAAAATAAAATGATGTTTTATTTTAAAAAATATGTGTTATTTTGTTAATTTATGAATCTATTTAACACAATTATGTTGCTTTCCGTTAGCATATTCAGTTTTAACTAACTAATTTCAGGTTTTCATTAAAGTTGAGGACTGATTTCCAACTTTTAATACTTTAGGGACCAATTTCACAAAAGACAAGACTTTGGGACTGATTTCATAATTTTGCCTAAATTATATAGAATATTATATATATATAATATATATATAATATATAATATTAAAAAATAACACAGACTACCAATAGCGTGGTGTCCATAAAATTCCAATAAAAACCCAATATAATGATACACATATCAAAGAAATATAATTCTATTAATTAGGACCCTTGTGATGATCTCAAAGATCCAATGCAGTTTCAACGCCTCCTTCAAACTTTAGTTTGAAATATCAAGGTCTACATTCTCTTTTCCCATCTTCACTTCCTCAAAACCCTCATTGACCCGTCGATATGAGCAGCCGCAGCTCGCAACTCTCGTCAAAACGATCATTACTTGCATTGCCCGCTCCACCTCCAATAACTATAACTTTATCATTCTCTTTCCACCTCGCTCGGTGCTTCTAGAACCTAGAAGAACACCGCGAGAGTGACCCTTAATTTCCATACAACCCCTCTCTTCCGCCTCCTCTACTCCTATGCTCCTTTTTTTCTTTCTTACCTTCTTCGATCTCCTTGAGGAGTGAATCATAACCTTGTTCTTTTAATTGTACATATTTTCATCCCCACAGTTATTTCAGTCATCCATCTCAAGTCCTCGAGTTATTTTTTTATCTAATTTTCTTGCATTGTCGTCGCAAATTTATTGTGTCTATTAGACTTAACATATGTTTAGTTGATCATAAGATTGAGGGTTTCTTTCTACGCACGAATTAAGTAAAACACACATTTAATGTCGTTCGTTAACGCTCACCTATAGAACTTCATCCACTTTTATGTTCAAACGGAAGATGTTTGTCATGTGATCCTTGACGAACGGCGGTTTAACTCATGCGTTTAAGACGGCGAACAGAGCCTTAATTCAAGCACATTTTTCAGTCTGTGTGTATATATGTTTTTTCATTCAGGTCTTATAATGCAGAAAATAATTATACATTTTCTTCAATTATTTTGAAAAACAGTTTGAATGCTTCTCATTGCACTGACATTCACTAGAGTTACAAATTGGGATTAGATTTTACTATTGAATTGAAAAAAAACATTTAAATTAACTTTAATGATTGGGTTTCGTGCTATCTATGTATACTTGATTCTCTCATTAATGTTCTCATTTAATTATTGCCACCATTATTGATGTGGGATGGTAATTAGGGATGCTAACGAGGGCCCAACACCATGCACGTTATGCAAGAAGATCATGCAAATTTCATCGTCTTCGCGGCGCACATCGAAACGAATAGATGGAGGTAGCAGAACACCTCTTTTTTGCCCGCGACTAACCCGCACCACAACCGAAGAGAAATCATGTTGAGGTCAACTGCACCTGTGCACGCCTCCGACACCGCACCTGCCCTCTTCACCTCCACGAGCACAAACCTTTGCCATGCCAAAAATCCTCCTAGCAAGGCCATCCACCAACAACGGTTTGATGTTGTAACACCCCAAATCCCAATTTGGATTCAGTTGGGCGACACGGACGTGTCCCAGGGCGCGTCCTGC
>CM077154.1:142803081-142995797 GCA_039583875.1 Platanthera guangdongensis | reverse complement strand
AGTGATAACGTGGAGAATATGATGGACCAGGAGGGGGTTTGGGGTCTATCTTGTCAATCATGGCATTCATTCATCAAACCACCTGTGTCCACACATCCACTCAGAATTGGGGGTCGCCAAATGGAAGAATAGGCACTTGCTGGAGGTAGCTCGATGTTTACTTATTGTCATGCACCTTCCCAAATCCTACTGGTGTGATGCAGTTCTCACGGCCGCGCATCTCATCAACCGTCTTCCGTCTCGTTCCATCTCCTATGATAAGCCCCTCTCTCGTCTCGCCAAGAACTACATCGTACACACCTCTCATATTGCTCCTCGTATCTTTGGTTCTGTCTGTTTTGTCCACGGTCATGCCCCGCACCGTGATAAACTGGATGCGCGTTCCATTCGATGTGTTTTCATTGGGTACTCCCCTACCACCAAAGGATATCGGTGCTATCACCCTCCGACTCGGCGCTATTGCACTATTGATGTTACATTCCGTGAGGGGGGGGGGGGGGGGGGGGGGGGGGGGGGGGGGGGGGTCGTACTTTGGTCCTCGTCAGTGGGAGACAAGTAGTAGCAGTGACGAGAATATCGACTCTCCTCTTCCGATTGTCGACTCTCCTCTTCTGATTGTTGACTCTCCTCTTCCGCCGGTTATTCCTCATATTTCCTCTTCCAATGGTCCGCCTACTGCCCCTGTTTCCTCTTCCAATGGTCAGCCTACTGCCCTTGTATCTTCTTCCGCTCCACCTATATACACATACTCTCGTCGTCCCAAGGCCGTTGAGCAAGTGCAGACTGTGGATGTTCCGGCAGTGCCGGTGACGGTTCCCGCCCCAGATTCTGATGATGATCTTCATGTTCCTCTTGCTCGTCTTATAGGTAAAAGGGGCGACACCAAACACCCTATTGCCGACTACATTTGCTACACTTATCTCTCTCAGGCCCACAAAACCTTTATCACATCTCTTTCATCTATTATGATTCCTAAGACTTGGCAGGAGGCTGTTCAAATACCTGAGTGGAAACAGGCAATGGAAGATGAACTGCGTGCCTTGAAACAAAATGAAACATGACAGCTTACTAGCCTTCCTCCTGGGAAGCGAACGGTCGAGTCCCGATGGGTCTTCACAGTGAAACAGAATCAAGATGGGCTGGTAGAGCGCTATAAAGCTCGCTTGGTGGCTCAGGGGTATACCCAAGCACAAAGCATTGACTATCAAGAGACCTTTGCTCATGTTGCTAAGATGAACTCAATTCAAGTGCTTCTCTCCTGTGCTGCGAGTTGTGGATGGGAGCTATAGCAGTTTGATGTCAAGAATGCGTTCTTGCATGGTGATCTGGAAGAGGTGGTCTACATGAACATTCCCCCGGGTTTTGTTACCGAAGGATCCAATGGGAAGGTCTGTCGTCTGCAGAAATCTCTATATGGCCTGAAACAGTCTCCAAGAGTGTGGTTTGGACTGTTTAACAAGACCATGATTCAGCTAGGATACACCAAGGTCAAGTTGATCACACTATCTTCATCAAGAGAAAAGGTGCGTTTGTTTCTATTCTTATTGTGTACGTGGATGACATCATCATTACCGGAGATGACTTGGAGGAGATTAGTCACCTGAAAAAACAACTGGGCAAGGAATTTGAAGTCAAAGATCTGGGAAAGCTGAAATACTTCTTGGGAATTGAAGTTGTGAGATCTCGACAAGGGATTTTCATCTCTCAAAGGAAGTATACTCTTGATCTTCTGGAGGAGACTGAGATGCTTGGGTGTTCCCCCGTGGACACTCCAATTGAGGCTACTCATAAAATTGATTCGGATACTTGTGGGGAGAAAGTGGATGCATCAAAATACCAACGATTGGTTG
Source organism: Platanthera guangdongensis (assembly GCA_039583875.1). Taxonomy (NCBI): domain Eukaryota; kingdom Viridiplantae; phylum Streptophyta; class Magnoliopsida; order Asparagales; family Orchidaceae; genus Platanthera; species Platanthera guangdongensis. The sequence goes on along the minus strand of CM077154.1, from coordinate 142,993,947 downwards.
GGAGACTCATATATTTGTCTCATACTCGCCCTGATATTACGTACGTTGTGGGCATCCTAAGTAGATTTATGCACTCTCCTTCTATACGTCATCAACAAACTATCTTTAGGGTGTTACGATACCTCAAGAAGACACCAGGGCGTGGGATTCTGTTCAAAACTAATCAACCTTTGGAGGTTGAAGTGTTTACAGATGCTGATTGGGCTAGTAGTCAAGATGACAGAAAATCTATCACTGTGTATTGTTCATTTGTGGGAGGCAACCTTATATCATGGAAAAGCAAGAAGCAGAATGTTGTAGCACGCTCGAGCGTCGAAGCAAAATATAGGGCTATGACACAAGGAGTTTGTGAGGGATTGTGGTTGAAGACTATTCTTCAAGATATGAGCTTCAGGTGAACAAACCTGTTACTATCTACTGTGACAACAAGACAGCCATCAGTATTGCTCACAATCCAGTTCAACATGATAGAACCAAACATGTAGAAGTTGACAGGCATTTCATCAAAGATCAACTCGATAAGGGAAATATCTGCACTTCATTCGTGAACTCATTTGACCAGCTTGCAGATGTTTTCACCAAGGGACTATGCAGTGTCAACTTCAATGACAACACTGACAAGTTGGGAATGATCAATATATATCCCCAACTTGAGGGGGAAAGTTGAATATACGCATTAATAATTATTAATTTTTACGTTTCCTTTCCGTCATCGCTCCCATGTAATCCACGTGATATGTCACGTGTTGTGAACTTATATATGTATGTTATTGCCCGATTCTAGGGCATTCTAATCCAAAATACATCTTTCCACTGGTAGATGTAGGAAATGGGCGAGTCAGTCGTGCTGGGAGGCGTCGACGTGCTTGTTGGAGACCAACACAAATGTTGTCCTCGTCTACGGGTGAGATCTGTTGCACGCTTGCGGGAACTGAAGAAGCAGAGCGGATCAAAATGATAGTTGTTTCGTAGAAGCGGGGGCAGACATCGTCTTCCTCTCATCAAAATTTTTTTTTTGAAGGTCTCCATCTTATCTGAGTCGTTTCACCCTCAACCGGCCACTGTTTTTTACGTGTAAGAAGTCAAAATTCATTGTCTCGACGAGAGAAATCCAAATCAGCTACTAATTTTGCAAAATTCTTTGGGGAGGTGGGGGGATAAAAACTTAAAAGAAGTTTGTTCATTTTTATTAGAGGCGAATTTTTGTTTTGTTCAACCTTCTAAAGACCTGTGATCACATTTTGGGCTTGTGAAATCGTATTTATTTTTAGGGCTAATCGTATGCTTTTAGCTCATCGATTTTTGGGGGAAAGAAGATTTCTCTCCCCTAATGTAAGATGGCTGAATCTTCTGCTTACATATGGAATCTCCATTTTTTGAGAGCAATTGTAGTATTTCCACATAAACGAGTGTTAATACTAATGGTGATAGACCACCAATGAGCACATGACAATAAATCCTTCGATTTGATAGGTAGCAAGGGCTACAATGCATATGTAGAGGATACATTTTTGAAGTCATAAATATTTTATGTAAGAACTGAACACTTAAATGACTTTGAGCTATAACAGTATGTCTTTCTTCATGTATGCCAAAATTAATTTGCAAGCTAATATTTTATTCATCAAAAATCTTCTTCTGTCATAATTAATCAGATGCATTCCTGAGGAATTCAGAGTTATAACGTAGAAGCCGACTAAAGATCAAATTAAGACGGTAATTAGATGGTTTAATTAAATATTTGCGGCCAATGTAATTGTTAAGCCTCCCGACGAGGCTAGGCTATTCGGGCAACATTACCAGCGGCGGCAACGGCGCGTGCAAGGCAACAACGGGGCTGAACCAATGGGTTCAGCCCCCTCTTCTTAAAAATCGGCTCAAGGGGGCTGAACCACATTTGGTTCAGCCCCATGGGGGCCGGCCGGCCCCTCGGTTGGCCGGCCTGGGGTCCCGGGTTATATATACCCGGACCCCTCTCTTTTGGAGGCATGCAAGAATTAACCAAGGTATTTCTCCCTTCCCTCTCTTTCAACCCTAGCATCTATCTTCTTCCTCTAGTTCTTCTTCTTCCTTAGTTGGTGCTTAACATTTGGTATCAGAGGATTCCTTCCTCCGTCATGGTGAATACACGCTCGCAAGAGGAGAATGGCCGCTTGGAAACCCTAGAGGAGAATTTGATGGGGCTTACCGATTCGGTAGCCGCCATCGAAGAAAATGTCAAAACGTCCACTCAAAGGCTGGAAGAGCGGATCAACGACCGCTTGAACGATATCATGACGCTATTAACGCAAAATTTGAAGGGCAAGGCGGTGGCAGAGGAGGAACCGGGCGGATCGGGTGCGGGAAGTGCCGGATCGGGAGCGGCTGGCGTCGGACTCGCTGCTGCGAGCCAGGCGGGGGTTGGATCGGGTGCGGCGTCGGGTTGCCGGGATCGGCTTCAGCGCACACGCAGGGGCCCGGATCGGCGGGTGTTGCCGGTGGCTGGGCTGGATCGGGGGTGGCGAGCATGCCGGGGGTCGGGTTTGTCCCGGCGGGTTACGGTGGAGCGGGGAATGTAGCAGGAGGCTCCGGCAGGGTCGGATGGGCATCAGCGGCCCCTGTGGGGCTCGGATCGGGGCCGGCGAGTCATCAGGGCGCCGGATTTGGGCCGGGTGGCTTCGGCATGGCTGGAGGGGGCTTCGGAGTGGCTGGACCCCCCGGGGCAAGCACGGGGAGGGCCGGATTTGGGCCGGCAGGCCTGGACATGGCCGCCAGGGGTGGCGGCTACGCAACTGGTGTTGACGGGAGGGCCGGGACTTTTACCGAGCACGCTCCTTGGAGGCAAGGTCGGGATGGGTTATTACCCCCACCGGCAGGAAGAGGGCAACCACCAGGCTTTGGAAGAGGGGTGCAGTGGGGAGAAGGGGGGCCCTTCCGTCATGGGGCCCCAGTGGCGGGGGAACGCGGCCAAAGGCCGTACATGGCTCCCAAGTTGACTCGGATGAATTTCCCTCGGTACAGTGGGGGCGACGCGTTGGAGTGGGTACAGAAAGCTGAGTTGTTTTTCAGCTATCAGGAGGTGCCAGAGGCTCAGTGGGTGCAGCTAGCGTCCTTCCATCTGGAGGATGACGCGTTCCAGTGGACACAGTGGTTCTTGCGGGGACGGGAGTATGTTCCGTGGGAGGAATTTGTGGAGGGCTTCACGGCTCGATTTGGGCCTTTGGAGTTTGAAGACTTTGAGGCGCTTTTACAGAAGCTACGGCAGAAGGGTGCCGTGATGGAGTACAGGACGGAGTTTGAGAAGTTGGCCAACAGGGTTCAGTGGGAAGAAAAGACACTCCTCAGCTGTTTTGTATCAGGACTGAAGGATCACTTACGCGATGAGGTTCATGCCTACATGCCCCGTAGTCTGAACCACGCGATCAGCTTGGCGCGCATCCAAGAGGAAAAGTTAAATAGGCAGCGAGCCCGCAGTCTGGCAAGGCACACTCCTACACCGGCCGCGGCCAGGAGAGAGACTCCAGTGACCGGCCGACCGACGGTGACACGGTTGTCTTGGAACGAGTTACAAGCACGGAAGGAGAAGGGCCTTTGCTTTAACTGTGATGAGAAATTTACGCCAGGACACAAGTGTCAGAAGGTCCAAGTCTTTATGTTACATCAGGAGGAGCAGCTTGAGGGGGACGAGTTTCCGGAGGAGGATTTGGAGCCTGGGGGGGGACTTCGACTTGACGGAGTTGGGTGTGTCCCTTCATGCCATGGAAGGGTGCAATCCATCTCCGCTTACTATGCGGCTGGCGGGGAGGATTCGGCAGGAGAGGGTGACCATCCTGGTGGACAGTGGGAGTACTCATAATTTTATTCATCCTGATGTGGCACAAAGGGTGGGGCACGTGATTGACGCAGGAGCGGCGTTCCAGGTTATGGTTGCAGACGGTAGCAAACTACAGTGCCAGGGGGTGTTGAAGGCGATGGAGCTTCAGATGCAGGGTTATGTGGGGTGCACGGATGTCTATCTCTTACCGATCCGGGGTTCAGATATGGTGCTTGGAGTGCAGTGGCTACAGCAGTTGAGGAGGGTGACTTTTGATTGGGACCAGATGACGATGGAGTTCTCGCAAGGGAGGCGCCAGTTCTGTTTGAAGGGGCTCTGATCTTCTCCGGTCAAAGAGATCTCCATTCGCAGCTTACAGCAGCTTCAGGAGTCCGCTAGTCTGATGACGGTCCTGTTGGGGGTGAGGTCTGGCGAGGATAGACCGACGGAGGTTCCTGACCAGATGCGAGCGTTAGTGGAGGAGTATGATGACATTTTCCAGGAGCCGGGGACGCTTCCACCGTCACGGTTTCGTGATCACCAGATTGTGCTACAGACGGGGGCGGAGCCGCCCAACACTCGTCCTTACAGGTACCCCCACATGCAGAAGGCAGAGATCGAGCATAGTGTGAAGGAAATGCTTGAGGCCGGCATTATACGGCCTAGTACCAGTTCTTTCTCAGCACCGATTATTCTGGTTAAAAAGAAGGACGGATCGTGGCGTTTCTGCGTAGATTACCGTGCCTTAAACAGTGTCACCGTGAAGGATAAGTTTCTGATTCCCGTGATTGAGGAGCTGTTGGATGAGTTGAGTGGGGCGACTAGATTCACGAAGCTGGATTTGCGATCCGGCTATTATCAGATTCTTATGAAGGAGGAGGACGTGCATAAAACGGCGTTCAGGACTCATGACGGCCACTATGAGTTCTTAGTGATGACGAATGGCTTGACGGGTGGACCGTCTACTTTTCAGGCCAATATGAATGAGATTTTTCGCCCATTCCTGCGACACTTCGTCTTGATCTTCTTTGATGACATTCTGATCTACAGCGCTACTTGAGAGGATCATTTACGTCATGTGGCTCAGGTCTTCTCTACTATTCGGCAAAATAAACTCTATGCTAAGAAGTCCAAGTGTTCTTTTGGACAACAGGAGGTGGAGTACTTGGGGCATCTAGTTTCCGCGGAAGGGGTGAAAGCCGACCCATGGAAGATCGAGAGTATGCTTTCGTGGCCCCGACCTCTGACCATCCGGGCGCTGCGGGGGTTCTTGGGCCTCACTGGGTACTACCGGCGTTTCGTACGGGATTATGGGAAGATTGCACGGCCACTTACGCAACTGCTACAGAAGGATGCTTTCTCGTGGCAGGATGAGGCCGAGACCGCCTTTCAGGCATTGAAGAGGGCGATGACGACGACTCCAGTGCTGGCCCTCCCTGATTTCACTAAGGAGTTTGTGGTCGAGACGGATGCTTCCGGCGTGGGAATGGGAGCAGTCTTGATGCAGGAGGGGCGGCTGATTGCTTTCTACAGTAAGGCCTTGGCTCCACGGACACTGGGCCTATCAGTGTATGAAAAGGAGATGCTCGCGGTTATTCATGCGGTGGCCTTATGGCGGCCATACCTACTGGGACATCGTTTTAAAATACGGACAGATCATCAGAGCTTGAGGCACTTTCTCGACCAGCGGATTTCTTCCCCTCTTCAACAGAAGTGGGTCACCAAGTTGTTGGGATATGATTATGAGATCGAGTATCGGCCGGGGAAGGACAATCGGGTGGCTGACGCCCTCTTGCGCTTACCAGAGGGGGCCTTGGCACACATTTCGATGCCACAGTTGGAGTAGCTGGATGAGATTCAGGAGGAGGTGCAGCGTGATCCCGAGTTACGGGTTATTGTGGAGAACCTGCGGCAAGCTCGTGAGGTAACCCCAGGTTATCACTTACAAAATGACCGGCTCTATTATCAGGGACGGGTGGTCATCCCTTGGCAGTCAGCTTGGAGGACGGTGATGATGCATGAGTTCCATTCATCGCCAACGGACGGTCACGCGGGTATTTCTCGCACTCTCCAACGGGCCCGGGCCAATGTATTTTGGAAGGGGATGCGCCGTGACATTCAGGAGTTTGTTCAGAAATGTGATGTCTGCCAACGGCAGAAGTATGAGACTACTTCTCCAGCCGGGCTACTCACCCCCTTGGAGATTCCGCATCAAATCTGGGACACGGTTTCTATGGACTTCATTGATGGGCTGCCCAAGTCGCAGGGTAAAACAGTTATCTTAGTGGTGGTGGACAAGTTGTCCAAGTATGGACACTTCCTTGCTCTGAGCCACCCTTACACAGGGGAGTCTGTGGCGGCTTTATTTGTTCGGGAGATTGTTCGATTGCATGGGATCCCTCGGGCGATCATCTCCGATCGGGACCCTACTTTCGTTGGCCGATTTTGGACGGAACTCTTCCGCTTGCAGGGGACTTCCTTGCGTTTCAGCACGGCTCACCATCCCCAGACCGATGGACAGACGGAAGTCTTGAATCGGGGCGTGGAAACTTACCTTCGTTGCTTTGTCATGGATGAGCCAAGGACATGGGCCAATTGGTTACATTGGGCGGACTACTGCTTCAACACGTCGTATCACTCCGCTAGCAAGCTCACCCCCTTTGAGGTCGTCTATGGACGGCCACCTCCCTCCTTCAACAGTTATGAGTCAGGCAGTACCGCGGTGGCAGCAGTTGATCGAGCCCTCCGTGATCGTGATCGGACCCTCGCCACCCTGCGCGAGAATCTTCGGGCGGCGCAGGATCGTATGAAGGCACAGGCAGATCGACATCGGGCGGAACGGGAGTTCCAGGTGGGGGATGAGGTTTTCCTCAAACTTCGCCCTTACCGGCAGTTGTCTGTGGCGCAGAGGACAAATCAGAAGCTGGCACCCCGCTACTATGGTCCATTTCGGATCACGCGCTGGGTCGGGCCAGTTGCGTATACCTTGGCATTGCCCGAAGGCTCACAGATTCATCCTACCTTTCATGTCTCCTTGTTGAAGCGTAAGCTGGGTGAGGCTGTTTCGGTCTTTCCCGTCCTGCCCGAGGCTACTTCCGGAGGCGAGCTTCGCCCCCTACCGGCGGAGGTACTCTTGATCAAGTGGCGACGTCGGGGCACAGTGTACTGTCCGGAGCTGTTAATTAAATGGAAGGATCTCTCCGCGGAGCACAATACGTGAGTGGACTTGCTGGAGTTCCGGGAGCTTTACCCCGATTACCCACTTGAGGACAAGCTGGCTTTTGATGGGGAAGGGAATGTTAAGCCTCCCGACGAGGCTAGGCTATTCGGGCAACATTACCAGCGGTGGCAACGGCGCGTGCAAGGCAACAACGGGGCTGAACCAATGGGTTCAGCCCCCTCTTCTTAAAAATCGGCTCAAGGGGGCTGAACCACATTTGGTTCAGCCCCATGGGGGCCGACCGGCCCCTCGGTTGGCCGGCCTGGGGTCCCGGGTTATATATACCCGGACCCCTCTCTTTTGGAGGCATGCAAGAATTAACCAAGGTATTTCTCCCTTCCCTCTCTTTCAACCCTAGCATCTATCTTCTTCCTCTAGTTCTTCTTCTTCCTTAGTTGGTGCTTAACAGTAATCGTTTTTTTCAAATTCAAATCGGAGTTTGTATTTAGATTGAAACTCAAATCATCATGAGTGAGATTGCCATTTTCTTTTTTTTAAAACAAGTTCCCGACACGGGGCTCCGCCCCTACGACCAAGCGCGACAGTACCCAGCCACCCACGGCGGGCTTCGCCCACCCACCCGCCCGAAGCTGGCCCCAGCCCACCGGGTCGGGCTTCGCCCGCCCGCCCACGCGAAGCCAGCACCAACCCGCCCGGCCCAGCCGCAATTTCCATGGCATAAGGGTGAATCACCCTTTGGTGCAAGGGCAAAATTGGAAAGCCCAATGTTGCATCAAAGGGGGTTTCTTCTTTATAGAATAGTATAGATATACAATATTATTAAATTCTTGTGCAACTTATTTGGACATCATGGAGTTATATGAATTTTTCATGACTAATGTAAGATGATGATCCTGTAGTTGTTCCCTTGTCGATCGTTTGATCCAGTCTCTCTGGTTGAGTCGCCGTTTTCCGATCCAGTCGCAACCATCATAATCTGTCACTTGGTATATAGGTGATGTAAGGGTAGGCTAGTGATGCACAAAACCTACAACGCTAGGTGATCGTGTCAGGGGGACACGCTAATCCAACTCTACATGTAATGCAATGACCGGTATTTGACAAATAATTTAAGCAATGTAAGTTTTAGCACCACACAAATATTTGAATAGAAAAGCAATTATTTATTTAGGCAATTAGAATGGCTTTCCTCCGCTCGGAGGGCCAAAGTAAAGTGCACGGCGAATGCCCCCTTCTGCAAGTTTTTAGTGCACAAAAACAAATTTCCACGAACAGAAATCGCAGCAAGATATGATAAATTATCAAATGCAAATGTGAATCAAATAGTACAATAATACAAACGCTCACAAAGTAGTGGGCTGAACCGAGACACTGAAGATTTGGAGGGCCGGATGTATAGATCGGCGATTGGAGATGGAACCGGTGGCGAGACGATGGTGACGGTGGCTGCCCTCAGCGGAGAACGGTGCGAACGGACAATAAAATGGTGGATGCGGCCACGAATAAGTAGATCCGGGCCAGGGGTGGGTAGATCCGCTATTTAGGGTCGGATCCAGGAAAAATTGAAAGTTTGTGCTGTGAAAATAACAGATCGGGTGGCTATAATTCTAGATCTGGACTGATCTAGAATTTTTGGGCTATTAGGATGGTGGATCCACGGAGGGGATTTGTGGGGGTAGTCGGCTAGGGCAAAGAGGCCCTTGGGGTGGGCAGATTTGGTAAGAGATGAGAGCTGGTCGGCCAGCAGTAGGGAGGGGACAAGAGGTGGAGGCGGCCCTGTAGCGGCGATGGAGAGGCGGCGGGTTTGAGGGGAGGAGGCAGGTTGGGCGGCGGAAAAGGGGCAGCAGGCCGACTGTTTTCTGGGGGCTGGAATGGCGGGCTACAGCGGGTGAAACGATGGTTTGAGGCGTGGAAAATGAAGGTGGGGGTAGGGATTATCTTGGGGAGGAGTTTGGAGGCCTAGGAGTCGTCACCTAAGGTTTCACGGCGTCGGCACCGGGGAGGAATAGCGGGATTCCGGGATTCAATGTCTTCAAATTCTGCAATGCCTTAGTTTAGCCATTTAGACCAATATTTATAAGAAGAAAACAAATTAGGTCTTCACCATCAACGACTATGATTGACCGGTGGGATTTACCACTAAATACATGAAAATAAACTAAATAAATAAACTAATATATGTTTTTGACTCGCGACGACGTGTCAGACACAACCGCGGAGTTCGATCGTCGATCCGGGCACGCCATATATGGTAAGTCGCCAAATCAGCCCCGAACGGCCCAAAGCTTGTGCTCGTCTCTGCTCCACATCAATAGGTCCCAGGATTTTGATGATTTCTATGTTTTTTTACACGTGTTAAGATCAAATTGATCTCTAGGATCCCAATAAAACCAGGGGAATTCCAATTCCAATGGACAACCGGACATTGGAATTCCCACTCCCAACTTGTACCCTGTTTCAATATTTTTTCGGGCCTTGCGGTTGGACTCCATTCACATCTCATGCTTTAGCATGCCAATTGCTATTGTATCTTTTTGCTCTAATCAGGACGGCCAAATCTCCGTGTTAATCATTCTGAAAGTAACAAAAAATATTTGAAGTAGGAAACAAACCCCCTGTACTAGCATGACTAAAGGTTTAGCTTCATTTGCAAGCTAAAAGTCATCTCTTCCAAATTCGTATTCTTTTATTGTTCATTTGCATTTATTATATACATATGTACCCACACGCCTGAATTTAGAAATAATTGTCGGGATTTTGATTGTTGTTATGTTTTTTATTATTTTCATTAAGATCAATGTGATCTCTGGGATCCCGATTGTTTCTAATAATCATATTATGTTTCTGTAAGTAATGGTTTTTTTTGATTGTCCCTTAATGGGCGCATCAACTGATATTTCTTTTGCTGCTTGATCTCGTGAGCTTTTATCTTAGGTAGTATAGGATTATCTGTATATTTTTTGTGGTCTATTGCTGTTTTGTCCCTACCTTCAATCATCATCACCTGCCTCTATGAAAATTTTTAGACCACGTTCGTTTCACTTTTTAAGTTGGAAATCGACTTTAACCCAAAGTTCATAGGTTTTGGATTTTTTAAGATAACCCTTTCCCTACAACCAACCAAAGTGGTCGATTTTGGGAGATCATAGCACGCGACGGGAAGAACAGGGATTTCAGCAATCCTCATCTTCTTCCTCCCCTCTGGCGACAACGTGGATGGTGAGGGTGTGGATGACGACACGGGGGCGGACGGGTTCCGACCCCATAATAAGTTCCTCTATGTTGTTATGCACTCGTCGACTTAGTTCTCTATTCGTCTCTCTCTGGAAGAGATCTGCTCCATAAATGAAATCATAGGCATCAGTGAAGGACTGAGATGAGAGGCTTGCTATCGGGGTTAAGTGCGCTCTGTGATGCCATTAATTGTGTAGGGAATGCTTGGATCAATCAGAACCGATTCAGGATCGTGAAGCAGCTCGGAGATGGGGGCCTTTACCTTCGTTTATCTCGAAGGATTTATTGCAATAAATTGAAGAGCCTTATTCTCGTGCCGGGTCAAAAAATTTTCTTTCAATCGCACCGTTATATATTTTCCATGCTAATTTATTATGCTGAAGTGTGAAATTTGTTCTGGATTTGTACTATGCTGCCTTATATTTTCCTTGTGGACATTTTTCCTGTTAATATGCTTGTGAACTGGTTTCTACTGATCCGCAACGGTTGAGAAGAATCACATGATTTATTGAAAGTCCACCAAGTGTCAACTACCTTCACCTATGGGGGGGGGAGGGGGAATAGGTGACGTGCAGCGTTTTTGCGGAATTGAAATTGTACCTGCACAAGACAACAAAACAGCACAACACAGAAAGGACACAAGCAATTTATAGTGGTTCCCCAATTTGGGTACATCCACTTTCCCCCTTCGACCTATCTCCCAACCAGGGACGACTCGGTCACTTCACCAACAGGATTGAAATCCAATCTTTGCACTAACGGAAGGAACCATTCCACACGTAGGAGTCAACACTCCCACAACACGGATTGCACCCAACCCTTACAACTAGGAACCAACGTTCCTTTACAACAAAAATGAAAATAGAATGTACAAGAAATACAAACAATTAAGGTGTCCCTCTTCGTTCGATGACGTGTTCTTGAAGTCAACGAAGAGTCCACAACCCTAGGTCTCACTTGGAGAGAATCTCCCCGAAACCGGTGGCGGCAAGAAGGGCGACGGCTTGGTTCTCGGGATCGGCGGCGACAACGGAGTGCTGCTGCTGGTCTTTGGAGATTCAATTTTCGTAGCAAAGCTAGCAAGGTCTTCCAACGGTCACACTAGGATCGATCGTCTCGATCGATTCGGAAAGGGAAGGTTTTCCCGATCAACGAATCAAGAGACAAAGGATCTCTGGTTAGACGCGTGAGACGCAGTGCTTGGCTAAGCTTCTGTCGCCGGAAGATCTGGAAGAACCACGATCAAAAGCGGCGAACAACTAGCACGAGCGGCGACGGCGGCGGAGCAGGTATCGCGATCTAGGTCACGTCGGCGGCTCGTGTATATTTTTCTGTGTGTCTTTACTGTTCAAAATACGCATGTATTTATACGGTAGAATACTCCTTTATGACCGTTATGGGTCCCACCTGAAGAAACCCTAAAAGCGGTTCAAATCAGCGTCTTAACGTTTGATCCGGTCCAGCGGGATCCAGAAAATCGTCTAAGGCAAAATCGGCGAGAATCGAAGGTGATTCTCGTCGAATCGGCGAGAATCGAAGGCGATTCTCGTCGATTCGGCGAGAATCAAAGGTGATTCTCGTCGATTTTGACTTATTGGCACGCTCTGATTTAGCCGGATAGAGACGGCGAGAATCAGCCAGTGATTCTCGACGATTCGGCGAGAATCACTAATGATTCTCGCCGAATCGGCGAGAATCACTTGGTGATTCTCGTCGATTATCACTTAGACGATTTTTCGTCTTTCCACCCATGAGCTGCTGCTTGACCCATCCTTGCTCCTTGTCTGCTCTTGCATTATCACAGCCTTGTACTTGAAAATAAGTACACTCCAATAGAGAGAATACACGTAGGCCAACACACTGATCTGCTCAACGAGGGATTACGTCGCGCAGACCCGTGTATATTGACCTACTGCACTCTGACATTGGTGTGTACTTAGCGTGGAATAACTGCAAGCACAACTTAAAAGAATTCATCAAATACATTGTCTATTTACTTTAGCTTGTTCAGGGGCTTCTTCAAATCAGGTATATTGTGGATACAATACCCAACATTTATTTATTATCTGCCATTAGCATTTCAATTTTTTTTCCCACTATAGTGGGATAAAGGCTCTAGTGTTGTTGTTATTGTTGAAATATTATTGTGGCTTCTGTTTATTGTATTATTACATTATTGTTATCATTAATAATTTTAACCCAACTATTTGTTTTCGTCTGATGCTGCGAATACATCAAGAATCAACTGTCCTGATGGCATTCCAGCTATCCATCACTTGTGCTTTTATTTTATTTTTGGCTAATACCAATTCCTTTCTCTGAATAACTGAGAAACCAAAATAATGTCTAACGCTTCCCCTTCTTCTTCAGGCTTGGAGTTCCTTGGATTCCGAAGTGGCTCCAATGGGGCAACGGTGGAATGCAGAGATAAAAGAGTACCTCTGACATCAAAACCCGCGAACAGCGCCGAACGAAACATCGTCATGTGGAACAGGGGCCAGGGATCGGCCAACGGGTCGGGCGAGGTACTGACGAGCTCGATGGAGGACATGCCGTCGGTGTCGACAAGGGGAGCCGGTCCCAACGGGAGGAGGATAGAGGGTTTCCTTTACAGGTACGGGAGAGGGGAGGACGTGAGTATAGTGTGTGTGTGCCATGGAAGCTTCCTAACGCCGGCAGAATTTGTCAAACATGCCGGTGGCGGGGATGTGGCTCATCCTCTTCGGCACATAGTCGTGAATCCAAGTCCTGATGTCTTCTCCTCATAATTCATGCTATTACTACGAGGTTGTACTCTGCTTCTTTAATTTTAATCCATTCCTCAGTTTTTGAATTTATGTAGAAGAGGATTGATTCCTCTGGCTTTGGTTTAATGAAATTGCAAATTGTATGTTTCGTCTCTTTTGAATTTCTCTGTCTTCATTTTGTGGCCTTGTTTTTTTTCTTTCTATCGAGATTTTCAAATTCAACAGTATTATTATATTATAGACGTTAAATCAAAATTGGTATTCATTATTTATGGTACATAAAATTAATCATGCTGCATTCAGCTGGCCTTCACACTATTCTATTTTCAAATTCAACTTCAGACAGATGATGTTTGTTAATGCCCGTGCATTTATGACTGCCACCATTGTGCCAAACGGGGTCTTACAGTCAAAATATGTAAATGAGCCATGAATTTTTAGCCCAAAATTTTAGTAGATTTTTTTTATCATTTTAATAGTAGTATCAAAACTTTATATTAAGTTTAAAATTACTAATTTCATTGATAATATCGCATATTGAGACCTAGGCTTCGTTTGGCACGGTGGTGGTAGTCGTGCACGCGATGGTTATGAACCGTCGCTTGTGCATGGCCAACCTCACTCCCAAGGAATTTTGTTCATTTTTATGTTCAAAACTATTATTTTTTAGGTGGTGGTCATCACCGTTATGTCAAATATCCATTCTATAACGGCTGCGTTTTTGTCTAATCTCACTGGAACAAAAGAAAAAACAGCACCAAATGAAGCCCTAATGAATCACCAATTTGATCCTCATTAGGAGCCGAACCAACTTAGATACCACACCATCATGGAGAGAGTGCTAAATTGTTGGGTTAAGTATTTTGATAAAATTTACGTGAAGATTATTTAAATCGTTCCCAAGTAAATATAGGAAATATTATTACATCCTTCTTATTTATTTTATATGCAAGTAATGTAATGTAATTAAAATGGTAAAAATAATCTTTGAAATTTTAGTTTTTTTCAAAATAGTTTTTAAATTTCTCATAAAATAACCTTTTTTTTACTCCTTCAATTACACTCAAAATGAAGCTAGATGTGGACCAAGAAGATGTAAATGACAACTTAAAATCTTAGAAATTAAATCCACGTTACTTTGCGACCTCGGGGATTGAAATGATTTTTGATCAATCAATAAAATGTGTTTTTATAACTACCTCTAAAATTATGTATCAAAATCAATTTTAATTAATACATTTAACCCTTGCTCATACAAAATTATCCTCGCGCTACATTTCTACATTAATTAGCGTCTCCCATGATTTTGTAGGTTGTGAACAAGTGGCTCCACAATTTTATTCTCCCCACTTTGACTTCATGAGGTCAACCCCTTCATGGATTTGAACTTGGTGGCCCCCTTTCTAGAAGCACATACATGACTTAGGCTCTGTTTGGGACAGCTCTGACGGATTGAAAAGCTGCTGTCCGGATAGAGTTGTTTTAAAATAGATCTCTGGAGAGCAGTTTTGAAAAGCTGCAGAGTGTTTGGGTGTTCTGTATAGAAGTGCGCTCGGAATCGCCGGAGGAAGAACGTCGGGGGTTCGGAATCGCCGGAGGAAGGCCGTCCGGGGCTCGGAATCGCCGGAGGAAGGCCGTCCGGCCTCTAAGCATGTTCCGACTGAAAAAACCATTAGATTTCCAAAACCTGTGAGAGAGAAAGCTATTTTGCAGGAGCAGAAGCTGGGGGGGAGGAGATTTCTGAAAAGCTGCAAAACAGCTCCAGATTTTTGAAAATCTCTTCACAAGGAGCTGTCTCAAACACATATAAAGCAGCTCTGGCGGCTGAAATAGAGATTTTCCAGCCGCCAGAGCTGCGCCAAACAGACTCTTAATGAGGGCATGCATGATTTTTTTTGACACTTGCGGCTGTGGTGAAGCCCCGGTGCGCAAAACTTTATACATATATCCTTGGAGATTATATTCCTATCTATATAGATTGTGGATTATTATAGGATATGCTGATATAAGCTTTTACTTCTTCCCGCTATAATCCAATCAAATTGAGGCACGTCATTACCACCCGAATGTGAAGCCCTTTGTCTTTGAATAAAATTTAGGGCCAGTGTAACACCTCTTCATTCAATCATAGTGGTCTCTTAACGAGCACATTACAGGGCTGTAGCCTGAGTACCACAAAGCCTCTCCGCCCCTGTTTATCAGCTGCAGCGCATTGTTGAGGTCGGGTCTCGTACCCACAACCTCCTTGATAAGGAGTCTTCAAATCACTCAACATCATCATTTGAGCTGCACTTTTTTTGTAACACCTCTCCACTCAACAATAGTGGCTTCTTAGCGAGCATGTTACATGTATAATTAGTTTCAGTTGACTTGAAAATCCAGCAGTCAAATTTTATTTAATTATACAAAATTAATGATTTTAATTCGTTCACCAGTCCGATCTGTGAAACCCCCTTTTATACAAGTTTATAGAAAATAAAATGTATAAATAAAGGGATATGCAAATAATAATAAATTTCAACAAAAAAAAACTGGCAAGTGGCCTTATAGAAAAAAATTGATCAAATAGAGCTACAAAAACAACCATGGTTACTATCAATAGAGAAGACCTGAAAGCCTCAAGCCCTCCCCCTTCTGCTCTCCAGCCCCATCCCAAGGCTGCTGGGGTTCCAGCCACCGCCTTCCTTCCCGCAGCAGGCTCTGCAGTCTTTGTCGTCTCCAGCTTCAATTTTTCTCTATGATCTTGACTATGACATTGCATTCTACAAGGATGAGTGTCAAATTAAGCGGTGAAGTGATCAAGAGCGATTAGCGAAAAGGGGATGGGACTCCCACGCATAATATACGGTCAGTGCGTCCAGTGTCCGGCGAAGATAGAACCACCGCACAATTTCCTCCCATTGTTATCATAATTTGTTAACAGTCGAAGAAGGTTAGGGTCTGATGAGCCTTTTCCCGTTTTATTGAGTTAGTCCCCATTTTTACAAGACACAATATGTGCATTTTGGCAGCAGCTGGAAACGTGGGAGCTTTTTCGTGTTCTATGCACTGTTTTTGCAGGAAGAGGCTTAGCAGATGGCAGTAAACACACTTATAAATGTGTAAAAGAGATGTGCTCGGAAAACCACATCAGCATTGTAGATCTAGAATAATTCAAGCATTATGGAACTTCGTCTATACTCCATTAAAAGTAAATATTTTTGTGTTGGACCTGAAATAAGACAATGAAATGGGACTATATTATTTTGTGTTGGGCATGATCCTGAAATAAGACACCTGTACACTATGCATCTGTGGATATATACACACATACATATACTTGCGGCCGTGCGTGGGGGAACATGAACAAGTGAGCTGCGTGCCGCAACAACATAATTCAAACCGTCCCTCGAGTGATGATTTCGCATTGTTACCGCCGGATATCACTCACAAGCGAGCTCCTTTGCACGACTAGTCTAAAGAGAAACAGCCACAATACTGCAATTCTCTCATAATATCACACAATACAAGAATCAAAATCATACAATTGACAGAAAAAGAAACCCATTACTGCAAAAAAATGCATTTTCTTCTTTTAGCTTCACTGTAAAAAGAATATGGAACACTGTTTTCATCTGATGTCTGTATTTTTAAAATTGGTGACCGTGCGAATGATGGTGTATTAAAACAAAGAAAAGAGGCAACCAGATAACAATTCCATTCAGATAAGAGCAACTGCGCACAGCCTTTTTCGTCCAAAGTTTTATCCGAGAAGTATGCCTACCTGGATGAAGAGGAAGAGGCGGGTAGGAGCAATGACAGAGTTGGATGGCAAACCAGAGGAGGAGGCAGAGAGGCATCAGATGCAGAACAAGGGAACCAAGGGAACTAGAGAGGAGTCAAACCAGCAGAGAAAGGAAGATAGGAGAAGCTGAACGATTTCCAGGTGACGTCCGCTACCTCGCGAAGAAATCTTAGTAATAGAAGATGTTGTGGCATCTAGCTCAAAGTCTAAACTTAGGTGACACGTAAAATTTGGAAAATTAAGGTGCTGACCGACTTTGGGCAAGTCTAAGGCTCTGTTTGTTTGGTAGGACGTCGACAGCTGGAAACCCAGCAAATGCCGCCTCCGTTTGGGACCGGAGGGTGAGGATGCGGCTGGAAACCCCGCTTTTTCGGCGTTCCGCGGAGAGAGGGTGGGAGCAACCGCTGACGCCACCTGCTTCTGCGCATTTGTTTTTCCACCGTGCGGTGGAAGTTGCTCCTGTACCGGAGCTCCACCGGCGCGCCAAACAGAGCCTAAATGTCAAGAGACATCCTTAAAAAGTTATTTGGCTCGTAGTCATTGCAAGTATTGTACGAAAATTGACAAGTATTTATAATAACTGGTTGTGCAGAATAATATTATTTGTTTGGGGAAAAAACAATCATAAAACATTGAAACTGTGCTCTAAAGATGATGCTTTCAATACAAGTAATTCAAATATCATTTCCTGCCCAAACAGACCAATCAATAAGAATAGGAGTTGAATTGGGATGAAATAAAATTGTAGTTGTTCGGGAAAAAAACTTGAAGTTTGCATTAAGTGTAGATGTTGGCATGGGGCAAGACAAAAGGTTAAACAAACTTCGACGATCTAACGGCAAAACATGAGAAGAAATAAAAACCAGGTAGAAGATAATAAAAACATTGTAGTAAAAGAACCTATGGCGACTGTATTCTGGGACCCTACCTTTGATCAGGAAGAAATGGAGAACAGACCTGAAAGCCGATTATCCTGCTGCAGAACAAGGATAAAGCCTGCATTGTGATTTTATTCAAAAACTCTAGTGAACATCTGCAAGCAGTGGAGAAAATAGACCCTAATTTCACTAGGGCTCTGCTTCTCAAAAAATAGCGTAAAATGATACATTAAAAAAAACAGAGCCAAACGGAGCCTAAGATGTTCATGATACTAGGCTTTGCGCGGTCGCACCCAGTTATCATTGAATCGGGCTTTATTAGGTTGTCTTTTATTTAATTGTGTTTTATTAATTGTTTGTCTTTTTATTTATTAGTTGTTTGGGGTTAGATGTTAGTAATTATTATTGATCTTGTAAGCCTAATTATAAGCATATATTGGTGAAATGAAGGTATGCATGAAATAGCTTCTGAGCTCATGGTTTGGAGATTTGATGGGAAAGTAATAAGAGATGGCTCCATAGAATTCAGCTTCTATAGGAAAAAAGTTCTTTACATGAAACAAAACAGTCCTAACAAAAAGCTCTCCCACATAATTTATTTTCATGATTCAGTAAAGAACAAAACCTTCTATATATCTAGGGTTTCTAAAAGGAACAAAATTACCATGATACACTTCATAAAAATATTTTAAAAAATCTTGCGAAGGTGCTGCCCCTTAACCATGATTGATGCAGGTGGATTCTATATAGATTTTGAATATGGACCCAAGATCTTGTAGAAACTAAAATACAAAGACATCGAAAAAAATTCTCATTGTAACTTTAAAATGGAAATATTACAACTTCCAATGGCATTGCATATTGAAGAATACAATTATTCAATTTTGATCAAAGTAGTTGACATAAAAGGGCCATTTGTTGGAAGAAAAATCCAGATAAGTGAAAATACAGCACAATTAATGTAAACAAAGGTTCCGTTTGGCCCAGCGGTGGCAGTCATAAATGCAGTGGCTATGAACCATCGTTCGTGAACGTCCTGACCTCACCTAAAGAACTTCTTTCACTTTTATGTTTAAACCTAGTTTTTGGTGTTTTTGCCGTTTTTGGCCAAACTCGTCGGAGCAAAAACTCCACGCCAAACAGAGCCTAACCCATATGTCACATTGGTGTGGGGAATTAGCATTGCAGGATTCACATTGGATCTGACCAAGAATTCTTATGTTAACATTTTTCACAACAATCACTTCAAAGGCGCCACAATAATAATCATTCTATTTGTTTATTTTAAGAACAATAGCACTTGAAGAGATGAAAAGTTTCAATAAAGTATAGAAATGTCAGTCCATCGCTGTCTTTCCGTAGGAAAATTAGTAGGCAGCTAAATACAAAAAAGGAACCAAATTTAGATACACTAATCTCATTTAAATATGAGCTGGTATTACAAATATTTAAATTTTTTTAACTCTGAGAAAGATACATCAGTAAACTGCCCTAAGAGGCATGTAGAGAAATTGAAATATAATACAAACTACAAATCAGATGATAGGTATCAGAAAATTTGGACAAATTGACACATTTTACAACTGAATGCTTACCTTTTCTAAATCGAAGATGTTAAATAAAATTTCATTATGTCAGCGGCTGGAGTTGCTTTAGCCGCTGTACAACTTGCTTCATGGTTGGCCTGATCGTAAGCGATTCAACAGTACATCTCACAGCTAAATGCAATGTTTCTACAAGATCATCATGCGGACCCGCTTCCCACAAACCCTCGGTGAAAAACTCGCGGGACCGGCCCTGTCGAAGCAGCATACACGCCCATGCGACAATGTTGAAACCATTTCCAAAGGGCGAAAATGACGGATCCAATGCCTTCTTGTCGGAGAGCAACTCTAGCAGGACCACGCCGTAGCTGTACACGTCGGCTTTATCAGAAACACGACAGGTCATGGCATACTCGGGAGCGACATATCCGAAAGTTCCGGCCACCCCGGTAGTCGCATGCGTTTCTGAATTCCCAAGAAGCCTGGCCAATCCAAAGTCTGAGAGATAGGCATTATAATCCTTGTCCAGGAGAATATTGCTGGGCTTAACATCTCTATGAAGAATTCGCGGCACACAATTATCGTGCAAGTGGGCGAGCGCGCGTGCAACATCGAGAGCGATTTTGTGAAGCATTCTCCAATCCACAGGTCTTTTGTATCTCTCCTGAATGAACCTCTCCAAATTACCTCCGGGGAGATAGTTGTATATGAGGAACATCTCGGCGTCACTGAGATGATAGCCTATCAAAGTGACTAGATTCGGGTGCCTCCATCTTCCGAGGGTTTTTATCTCGGCGTGAAACTGCTGAACACCCTGCAGCCTTCCTATCGAGAGCCTCTTGATAGCCACCAAAACACCGGGAGAGATTTCGGCCTTGTAAGTTGCCCCAAAGCCGCCACTTCCAATGCAATTACTCGCATTAAATCCTCCGGTAGCCCGCACGACACTCTCGTACGTAATAGGGACGCCGATGTCGGTGAAAACAGTCACTTCCCTCTGTCCCGGAGACTGCCGCAAGGACCTGGGAGCACATTTTGTCGTGTATATGTAGAGGAGAATCAGCGCAAAGAGAACGGAAACAATCGCCGAAGCTGATGTGATAGAGGCGATCTCAATGGAACTGAACCCTCCGTTACTGCTTTTAGAGGGCGGGCTTCCAGGAGGTGAATCGGTATAAGCCTGTGAATCTGCAATGTAGCCCTGCTGATTATATGGTGGTTCTGATAGAGAAACTACGGGGCATGGCGGGAGTAAGGGATTCCCATAAACACTATCACATCTTATTTTGCTGGAGTTGAAAGGCAGAGGCCCTGAAAGATTATTGAAGGAAACATTAAACATAGGAACAGATGACACATTGGGAATTTTTCCAGAAAGCTTGTTGCTGTTGAGGAGGAGGACGCTGAGATTTTTCAGCTTAACGAGGCCGTCTGGGATCATGCCGGCAAGAGAATTGAAAGAAAGATCCACCGTCTGAAGGGATAATAACTGATCTAAACCAGAGGGAATTTGGCCACTGAGATTGTTACCGGCTACTGAAAGATACATAAGGTCTTTCAAACTTTCAAAAGTCGAAGGAATCTGGCCCTGAAGTCGATTCCTACTCAAGTCAAGGGCGAGAAGGCTTTCAGAAAGACTGAGACTTTCAGGAATTGTTCCAGCAAGCTGATTATCAGATGCATCGAAAACCATTAAAGACTTGCACAAGGCACCGATTTTCTCTGGAATTCCACCGTGGAGTAAGTTGTTGCTGAAGTTGGCTACCAAGCCTTTCAAACTAGCACATTTTGCGAATAGAGCATCTGTCAAAGGCCCTGCAAACTGATTCCTTTCAACAAAGAATGCATAGATAATCTGATCTCCAAATGCCTCCGTCGATATGGGTAGAGTTGGAGGCCCGTCGGTGAAGTTGTTCCCAGCAAAATTGTGATACACCATAAGGTCACCATCGTCTTTCAAATACGGCAATGACAGCATAACACGAGCTTTATACGAGAAAAAAGACGAGTAAGACGACAACAGGTCACCTGGATCAGATGGTTGGGGCAGCTGGCAAGCATAGTTGATGAAAACTGGAAGAGGACCAGATAGCTGATTCTCGCTGGCATCGAACACTTCCATACAAGGCACAGGAAGATCCTCACTGATCCAACCCAACAAATTGTTTGAGCTTATGTTGAGAAACTTGAGATTCACACAGTGACTAAACACTTCTGGAATTCTCCCAGTGAAGAGATTCTCCCCAAAGTTAACCATCTCCAAGTTCTGGCATTTGCCCCAATCGCGGGGGATCTCCCCTTCCAGTATCACTCTTGGAGCCCAAAGAAGTCGGAGAGATGGCAATCTCGTTATGCTATCAGGAATTCCACCTTGGAAGCAATTGAAGTCATCAATGTCTACATCAGTCTCACCACCTTCCTTCCTTCGAACAGGGTGATAGGGATTTGACAGGACAAGTACAGATAATGCAGTACAGTTCCCTAGCTCTGAAGGCACGGGGCCGCTCAGGCTGTTCCTTGAAACATCCAGAACTTGAAGGTTTGTTAGGAGGCCGAGAGATGAAGGTATAACATCATCAAGGAGGTTGGAGAACAGGAGCAGAGATTGAAGCTTGCTACAGTTTCCCAGGCTACGAGGAATGCTTCCGAGTAGAAGATTGACTGATAAATCCAGCTGCTCGAGATTTGAGCAACCAGATCCAATCTCTTCGGGGATGGAACTGCTGATGTAGTTGAAGGAGAGGTAGAGGTTTCGCAGATGACGCAAATTGCCAAGAAAACCAGGAATCGTGCCGTTGAAACGGTTGCCGGAGAGGTCTAGGGTTTCCAAATCGAGACAGGTTGAGAGGGAGTGAGGGATCTCACCTACGATCTGGTTGAAGCCCAAGTTCAGCGCACGCAATCGGGGAGGAAATCGCTGAGGTAGATAACCGGAGAGGAGATTCCCTTCGAGATTAACCGCCTCAAGGCTCTCAAGCAGTAAAATCTTGCTCGGGATCTCGCCGGAGAAGGCGTGAAAAGGAAGGGAGAGGACTTTAAGCTGAGAAAGATCGCCGAGGGCACCGGGAAGGCGACCGGATAGCTGCCGCCTCGAATCGGAGCAGCTCCGAACAGTCGGACCAGATACCGGGCATGAAGCGGCGTCAGCCGCTGCTGAGATGTTGACGGAGACGACTCGCGAGCGAGAGTCGCAACTGAGCCATGGCCAGGAGCAGTGATCCAAGCTCTCGCCGGACCATGCCGTAAGTAGACCCGCCGGGTCGAATACAGAGCTCTTGAAGCGTAACAGCGCGTCTCGGTCGCTTCCCAGAGATTCCTGCTCCACTGAAGAAGCGGTGAGAAGGAGCGCGAGGAACGGGACGAGAGAAAAGGTAAGATGATTTATGCGGCGGAAATCCCGGCGGCGAGTCATCGCCGGCGGGCGGCGCATTCTTCGGAAGCAATCCACTTAAACCCAAGCGGGGGAGTCAGCGAGAAAAGAGAGTCGAACGAGTGAAGCAGAAGCTACCGGGAAGAACTGCAGTGGAAAACCCTAGCTTGTGTGCTTTGATGCACGAAGAGAGAGACAGAGACAGAAAGAGAGAGAAGTGATTGAGGGGTAGAAACGTAACAAGGGTAAAAAATGGGGACATTTCGGGAAAACGCGTTACTCTGCTGCTTTTTCTAGTTCCTTCTCCTTTTCCTCCCATTCGTGCTCCTCAGCCCAGAAATCTTATATATCACACGCTGTAACTTACGTGATTCAGATTCATCAAATTTCAAATAATCCTCATAAACTTCAAGATTCGTGCTGAATATATTTAAATTCACTAATCTTAAAGACAAATTTTTAACACGGTGCAGGATAACTGCAGATCTGTTTTATCGTGGTTGTTCTGTAAACTCGACAGTCACAAAGCTAATTGTGTACTTCAGTAGATTACCATAGAAGTTGGTGGTGTGTGATTATTATTAATTACTTAAAGCCTTAAAAGGTATACTTTATGTTCAACGGTTGAGATCCTGTCACGTCATTCTTGCTTTATATTAAACTGTTTTGGAAATTATCCAAATCCATGTGAATATGTGATACACAGATATTCATAAAGCGAGTAAAAAGATATTTAGCCATTTAAATAAATCAATGTAAATAATTAATTAAATGGCATTTACCACGAATAAAATGAGATTAGCGTCATTCTTGGCAATATGGCATCATATAAAAAATATCAAATAAGATATAAATTTTATTCATATTAGCATCTCATAAAACACTTGATCAGGTCACCCAGTCCTGGTTCGGTCGAACCTTGGGTTCTGTTAGCATAACCCCAACCGTTGGTCGTATTCACGTGCACCCACGCATGTGAAGCCACCTCCCACGAGCACCCATGACTGCTTTGGTCGGGCGGCTCGGATGCCCGGATCGGGCTGCCATTTCCCCCTCCTAGGGCAGGCGGCCCGGGACCGCCCCGCCCTACGGATGCCCAAATCGTACGGCCCCTTGGCCGCCCAAATCGGGCGGCCATTTGTCCGCCTAGGAGGGAGGCCCCTTGGCCACCCCGCCCTCTGACCTCCATAATCGTGGATCCTATTAGCCGCCCGAATCGGACGTCCTATTGGCCGCCCATATCGGGCAGCCATTTCCATGCCTAGGGTGGGACCTTTGGCCACCCCTCCCTCTGGTCACCTGAATCAGGCAGCCGCTTCGCCGCCTAAGGCGAGCGGCCCCTTAGCCGCCCCACCCTCCAGTTGCATGAATCGAGCGGTCGTCTTCCTCTGTCCCTCGGGCGATTCCTTCACTAGCAAGCCCTCGCCGAACAGGGTCTCGCCGGCGGCCGTCCATCACTGTCGGACGACTCTCACGCCATTTCGATCGCCACCACAAGATCTGCTCCGTCCAATTCACAAGTAACCACCCGCGTAATAACCCCTAATAGGGTATGCACATAGCCAAAAATAAATGCTCATATGCGCGTAGTAAAAATGTTATTAAAATATGTATCGCAAACCATATTAAATCGGCCCACAATAATTAAAGGGGTGGTTATAGTCTGCGGATAGACGTGTAACCACCATAACCATCGACGGTGTCGATAAATAGGACCATGGACCCTCCTTCATTTTCATTTTCTCCTCCCCGAATTTTCACCTACGACCTCTTCTCGCCTCCCGCCTTTCCTCCTACGTTCGTGAGAATTCCTTCGAAGTTGTTGAAGTTGGTGACCGGGCGGTCTGTCTTGGCTGGTTGAAGACCGCGCGGTCTGGCGGTTTGACTCGCCGGCTTGTAAACCGGGCGGTCTAGCGATCTTCACAGGCGACCTCTCTGCTTCTCTTGTTGTAGCCGTGCGGTTAGCCCTTCTGTCTAACCGCGCGACTTGTGCGGTTTACTTTGTATAGTCCGCTTAGCTTGTAAATTTTTAGTCCCACATCTCTTATTTGTATTCTCTCATCTCTCCTCCATTCTATATAAGGGAGGGCATACCTTTGTAATAGTTACCTTTTTCGGATAATAAAGTTCAGTTTAAAACCATTTCGGTTTGTTTCTGTTCGGTTTTTACATGGTATCAGAGGACACGGTCGTTTCCTCCTGATTGTGTGCGCTATGTGACTCGCACGACTTGTTTCTGTCCGCTGCCCTGATCGCGCGGATTGCCTCTCCTTCGTTCTCTTCTCCTCTGTTATTCGTCGGCGCGACCTGTTTCTGTTCGCCCGGCCTGCGACTTGTTGTAGTCGCTGCTCCTGGCCTCCTCGTCTGTTCGCTCGGCCTTTTCAGTCCGTGCGACCTCTTCCCCGCTGTGCCTTTGACTGCTTCCAGCCGCTTGTGCTCGCGCGGCTTCTTCCTTTTCTATCCGCTGCGGTTTCTTGCTGTGTTTTCTCTGCTCCTCTTAGTCGCTACGGCCTGTTCTCTAGCTGTTTGACTTCTTCTGTTCGCGCGGCCTGTCCTCTAGCCGTTCGACTTCTTCCCCTCTGTTTGTGTCTGCAGCTTGGTCGTGGCTTTTCTGGCCGCTGGTTTTATCCCCTTGTGACCGCTGTCGCCCTTCTTTCTCCTATCCGCGCGGTTGTCATCCTCATCTTCGCCCCTCCGGTGACTCTTCCAAGTTGTCTGCCTCTGTTGTAACTTCTTCAGGTAGTGCCCACGTGGTGACTCAAGGTAAATGGCTCATCGACTCTGGTGCCACTAATCACATGACGGGCAACCCTCAGTGCTTCTCTTTGCTCGAACAACATGATCGGTTGCCCCCGGTACTAGTTGCTGATGGTTCTCCCTCCCCGGTTCATGGGACGGGAGTAGTTCATGTTACTCCGTCTCTACGCCTTGTGGACACTCTCTATGCGCCCAAGTTTCCGTACAATCTGTTGTCTGTTACCTCTTTATGCAAACAGCTTCAGTGTTCTGTGACATTTACACCAACTTCTTGTTCTTTTCAGGATCCGAGCTCCCACCGGACGATTGCTACTGGGACTGAGAGCGGCGGCCTCTACTTCCTCGACAATGTTTTCGCCCTATCCGCCTTCTCGTCCTCCTATACGGATCTTCTTCAGTGGCATCTCCGCCTCGGTCATCCTCCACCCCGTCTTCTACATCAGCTTCTGCCGCACCTCCCTCCATCCAGTACTCCTCTCCAATGCCACGCTTGTCAACTCGGCAAGCATCACCGTTCCTCCTTCCCGCCGAAGCACGGACGGGGCTCTACTCGTCCATTTGATCTTGTCCACTCTGATATATGGGGACCTGCTCCTACCATCACCATTGGTCAGGGTAGTTCTTATTTTGTAACCTTTATAGATGATTTTTCTCGATGTACTTGGGTGTATCTCCTCCGAGATCGCTCTGAACTTTTAGATGTATGGATATCCTTCTACCAGTTGATTAAAACTCAGTTCAATATTTGTATTAAAACTTTTCGTTCCGACAATGCTAAAGAGTATCTGAGTCATGCTTTTACTTCTTTTTGTGTGCAACATGACATTATTCATCAGACTAGCTGTGTTTACACCTCCCAACAAAATGGGGTGGCGGAACGCAAAAACCGTCACCTCCTCGATGTGGCTCGTCTCAGCACTATCCGGGTCCTTCTCTCTGTGGCCGTCAATAGGGATTGGCCGGTTTCTCAGCTGGACGTCAAGAATGCCTTCCTTTATGGTGATCTTCACGAGGCCGTTTACATGGAGCAACCTCCTGGGTATGTTGCTCAGGGGGAGACACGAGTATGCCGGCTGCAGAAGGCAATTTATGGCCTCAAACAGAGTCCCCGAGCTTGGTTTGACAAGTTCAGCGGCATTGTGGCGGCTGTTGGTTTTGTGCGAAGCTCTGCTGATCACTCTCTCTTTATTCGCAAAACTCCTTCTGGGCTGGTTGTTCTTGTTGTGTACGTCGATGATATTCTTCTCACTGGCGATGACCAGGAAGGGGTAGCCCTGACAAAGCGACATCTTCGTCAACATCTGATCACTAAAGATATGGGCTCTCCAAAGTACTTTCTGGGGATCGAACTCTCTCGGAAGCCCGACTCCTTAGTTCTCTCTCAGCGTAAATATGCCCTTGATCTTTTAAAAGAGGCAGGATTAACTGGAGCAAAACCTGCCCGATGCCCCATGGCAACTGGGGAGGACAAAACCTGGACAGATGATTCGCCTCCTCTTTCAGATAGTTCGCGGTACAGGCGTCTGGTTGGTAAGCTCATATATCTCACAGTGACCAGACCCGACATTTCCTATGCTGTGGGCAAGGTGAGTCAATTCATGCAAGCGCATAGGGAGTGTCATCTACAGTCCGCCTTGCGGATCTTGGAGTATGTCAAAGCAGCGCCTGGGAAAGGATTACTTTTTCAGAAGAATGGTCATCTGAGGATTGAAGCCTACTCAGATGCAAGTTATGCTGATGACAAAGGGGATCGCAAGTCAACCTCAGGTTTTTGCACCTTTGTTGGGGGAAATCTGGTGAGCTGGAAGAGCAAGAAGCAGTCTGTTGTCTCCAGGTCCAGTGCAGAAGCTGAGTATCGCAGTATGGCGTCAACCACTTGTGAGTTGAAATGGCTGCGGGCTCTCATGCTAGATTTAGGGGAGGTGTACAACCATCATCTACCTATATTCTGTGATAACAAGGCCGCCATATACATCTCCAAAAATCCAGTATTCCATGAAAGAACAAAGCACATTGAGGTTGACTGCCATTTCATTCGTGAAGAGATTTTAAAAGAACAAATTTGCACTCCGTTTGTCACGTCTGATAAAGAGCTGGCTGACATCTTCACCAAGCCAGTTTCCGCCTCGTTTCTGCATGTTTGCGACAAGCTGGGCATGATTGATATATATGCTCCAGCTTGAGGTGGAGTGTTGAAGTTGGTGACCGGGCGGTCTGTCTTGGCGGGTTGAAGACCGCGCGGTCTGGCGGTTTGACTCGCCGACTTGTAAACCGGGCGGTCTAGCGATCTTCACAGGCGACCTCTCTGCTTCTCTTGTTGTAGCCGTGCGGTTAGCCCTTCTGTCTAACCGTGCGGCTTGTGCGGTTTACTTTGTATAGTCCGCTTAGCTTGTAAATTTTTAGTCCCACATCTCTTATTTGTATTCTCTCATCTCTCCTCCATTCTATATAAGGGAGGGCATACCTTTGTAATAGTTACCTTTTTTGGATAATAAAGTTCAGTTTAAAACCATTTCGGTTTGTTTCTGTTCGGTTTTTACAGAAGTTCACATAAGCGCGCCTCCGCGCTCTGCTAAAAGTCCGCCCCTGCGGGCTCCATTGCACGTGCGCCCCGCGCGGTTCGTTCCAAGTGTGCCCCTGGGCGCTCTGTTCCAAGTACACCCCCATGTGCTCTGTTCCAAGTGCACCCCTGCGGGATCCGTTCCAAGTGCGCCCCTGTGGGCTCCGTTCAAAGAGCACCCCTGCACACTCCGTTCCAAGTGCGCCTCAGCGGTCTTAGTCTGCTGACACTGAGGAGGCTTG
Organism: Platanthera guangdongensis; assembly: GCA_039583875.1. Classification (NCBI taxonomy): domain Eukaryota; kingdom Viridiplantae; phylum Streptophyta; class Magnoliopsida; order Asparagales; family Orchidaceae; genus Platanthera; species Platanthera guangdongensis. The sequence goes on along the minus strand of CM077154.1, from coordinate 142,965,857 downwards.
TGGTTTGCTCGTTGCCACGCGGGCGACTTACGATAGAAGGTAATTATTGGACCTTGGCAAAAGGCAATTATTGGCTTCGGCAGTCTAGGCTTCGACGGGCTAGATGGGTTTCGACGGTCTTGACATTCTTGACGGACTTCAGCGGTCTAGACGAATTTCGGTGGTCTAAACAGATTTCAGCGATCTGTATGGGCTTCAATAGTCTTGACGGGCTTCAGCGGTGTCGACGGGATTCGGCGATGTTGACGGGCTTCGACGATCTAGACGGGATTCAACGATCAAGACGGACTTCGGCCGTCAAGTTGGGGCGCGTACAGGAATAATCTGGAGAGTGGAGCACACGAAAGCACGTTGGAGGCGCGTGCTAGAGCGCGCAAGGAAGCAGTGCGCGCAAGAAAGCAGTGCGCCGTAGGCGCGCAAGAAAAGAATGCACACGTGAGCGAGCAAGACGGAGGGCGGGTGGCCATGTGGTCGCCCGCCCTAGGCGGGAAACGTCCGCCCAGATATGGGCGGCCAGAGGCGGGGCGACTGTGTGGCCGCCCGCCCCAGGCAGGAAACGGTCGTCCGTTTCGGGGCGGCCAGAGAGCGGGGCGACAGTGTGGTCGCCTGCCCTAGGCGAGAAATAGCTAACCAGATCCGGGCAGCCAAGAGCCGCCCAGATCTGGGCAGCCAGATGGTGGGGCGACCGTATGGCCGCCCATCGTAGACGGGATACGACCGCCCGTTTCTGGGTGGCCAAGCGGCCGCCCAGATTTGGACGGCCAGAGGGTCGGGGGACCGTGTGGCTGCCCGCCCTAGGCGGGAAACGACCGCCCATTTATGGGCGGCCGGAAGGCGGTGAGGCCGCACGATGGGGTACGCAACCTAGGCTACGCACAGAAGCGCACGCGGCTGAGGCCGCGCGTGGCCAAGGGCACGCGTGGACACGCATGGTGAGACGGGGCCTTGTGGCACGTGCTAACTTACTCGCAGTTTTGACGGTTGCGTGTGGTCGAGGCGAAGGGTCACGCTTAGGCCCTCTTGGTTCGGTCGAACCGGCTTAGGGAACCCCATCACCTAAAAATACCATAAAGGTGTTAGGCACTCCATTCATTTCCCAAGTTAGACTATCGTATGATATATTATTTTACTTTTGATGAAAGTATTGCTATGTAGTAGATGTTAGGCCTGTAAGTCAAAACCAATCTGAACTGTATAATTGAACTGAACCAAATCAAACCATACGGTTTGACTCGGTTTTAGACTAATGTTATATTATATGGTAGAGATGTAATTTTGTTTTTCATTTTTGAGTAGTCTGCTAATAGCTTGTTTATGTAAAAATAAAATTTATTTTGGTGCTAATATAATTGGTTGCTAATAGTAATAACATTGCTCAATATAAATAGAGATGAATATTTAAACTGAAATAGCATCTACCATTAATTACACTGTAAATAATGTTTGTGGAGAACTTTTGGTGGCAAGCTCAAACCTTCAGTCTCCTTGTTAAATTATTGGATACTGATTTTTATTAAAATATTTTTTAAATAATTATTTTTTATTAAAAAAATATTTAATATGAAAATAAAGTGAATAATATCTTTAAAAACAGTTGATTTGAAAATTATGCTCTATTTCGGAGAATTTATTTTCGCAGATCATTCAGTTTCGATTGTATAAATAAGATTTTATTTAAGGTTTTATGTGATCATAATCGTTTGATCAGTGAAAATAAGTCCCCCAAACAAAACCTTAGTGAGATTTGAGGATAGCTTTGCCTATTAATTAATATATATCAAATCATTTTCAAAAATAAATGATGATGTAAACTCGAACAGTGAATATTAAGGCACCTTAAATAAGCATGCCAACACATAAGACTTTTTTTATGGTGACCATGACTTCTTGAGTGTCACATTTACTAAACTGCCCTTCTTAATTGTTAGAGGAATCTACTGAATAATTTGACTAAACAATATGAACAGTCAAAGTTTGAGGATTTTCAACAATATACAATGCCTAGAAAATAAATATATATATAAAAACATGAATATATACATATCTATGCTGCTTGAAAGCGAAAACTTGATGACTTTGATAAATAGGCATTGGAAAGATCCTGGCCGTTCATCAACCCCTCAACACCTCCAAAATTGGAACCCGGCAAAGCCCTTTCCCAATGGCGCCTCCACCCTCGCGATTTCCCGGAAGCTTTGCCATAACTCTCGCTCCCCTCCATTCCGATCGATGGAGCACCGAATTTCAGGTTTGAATCTTTGTTTTAGTATTTAGTTCATTCTTTGTTTGTATTTCTCATCGTCACCTTCAATCTGAAGCAAGTCGCAGATTTGTTTTTTTTTTGTATTGCTCCAGCGAAGAAGAGAAATGCATGCTTGATTTATAAAAAAAATGTGGAAACATAATTATTATATCTTAAAGAATTAAACTATTTAAGTAATTATTAAAATAATTTTATAAAATGAGATATCAGTGTTGAAGCTAAAATGTGGTCTCAAGGGTGTAGCATATACCTACTTCTCCAGAATCTGCACACCTGACCGGGCACTGGAAACTAAGGAACAGACTCAGGGCTGCAGCACAGAGGTCTCACCACACACCCGAAAGATCTTAGATTGCTTCCCCTTCCAAGCAAGATGATGTGCTGGGCACATTTGAGGGCACTCGAAGCCTACCAAGAACAACCTCAGGAGGAAGAAAAATGCGAGAACTGGATCCCCTCCAAAGATGTTCATAGGGTCTATTTATAGTTCCCCAAATTAGGTCTGCACATAGCTGAATCCTGTTGTTGAAGCCAGAAATTGACCTCAAATAGAGTTCAAAAATAAAGGTGTAGTCAACACCTACTTCTCTCAAACCCCGACCCTCGACTGGCTGCAAAGGACCTAGAACAGACCCAAAACCTCAGCAGGGAGGTCTCACCTCTTTCCCGGAAGATCTCTAAGAGCTTCCCCTCCAAAGCCAAAAGCTGTGCTGGATGTTGAAGCCAAAATTTGACTCCGACAAGCGTTCACAAAATTGGGGCGTAGCCGACACCTACTTGGCCCAAGCTCGACCTCCGACTGGTCGTGAAGGACTAAGGAAAACTGGCCCAAAGCCGCAGCAGGGAGGTCCCACCGCTTACCCGGAAGGTCACAGAGAGCTTCCCCTCCAAAGCCAAAAGTTGGGCTTGGAGTTCCTCAGAAGACTGTGCCAATGAATCCTCTTAGGAGTCTGGAAAAAGTCCCTCCTGAAGAACCCTATGGGCTTATTTATAGATTTCAGAATCTGAACTGCCAATAACAGAACTGCACCGGTCTGAAATTACCGGGGTACCCTTGGCTAGGTCTGCCAACAGCCAAACTCCGCTGTTCTGAGGAGCTATATGCAGTCCACTAAGGGTAAGAGGGTAAAAATACCCGGGATAGAAGAGTAAAAACCTCTGTTTGACAGGGAAATATAAAAAAGGCCTCTTCTTCCCCTGGCGAGAGGAAAGGCACCTGCCGGCGAGAAGGACCCACCGCCCGTCTCGCCGGCGCCTCTCGCCCTGTACTGCGAGATCTTCTCGCTGCTGGAGGCTCTCTCGCCCATGGAGGCCCTCTCGCCTCTGGAGGCCCTCTCGCCTCTGGGTGGGGTATCTTGCCCCTTGGAGAGTCAATCATCTCGCCTCTTGCGAGTGGGCCCCCTGGTCCCCTTCGTCTGTCCTGACCTATTTGCTTCTTGAGGGCTCTTTTCGAGCCCGAGGTTGTACACAATCCCCGCTCTTTTTGAGATTACTCTAAGCTCAAAAAGAATGTTCAACCGAGGCTCGTTATTCAAGGTGCATTAAAAAACGTATTTATGAGGAATCTTCTGAGGCCTCCACCGGGGCCTATAAATATATGACTCCTGCCCCGCACACCTGGCGCCCCGCTCTGCATATTCTTCTTCTTCCCTATTCTTGAGTCTTTCGGAATGACGCACAGTCAAAGTTTTCGCGAACGTCTCGCACTGGTGCGAGAACAACATAAGGCCAACGTGGCTGCTTTTACCTCTTCTCTGGTTCGCCCTCTCGCCCCGTCGTCTCGCCTGAAAAAGACGAAGGCTGGGGGCCCATCACCTGTCGCAGGAGATTTGTCTCGCGTCTCCTTGGAAACCATCCCCACTCCCCATGCGCCCTCCACGGAAAAAGAGGTGGGTACTCGCTATTACCACTGTTATCTCCGCGACCGGGTGCTTTCTCTTGTTGACTAATGCTTTTTCAGGGGGCTCTTGTGGTTCAGCAGCCCCCGAAGAGTCCGCGAGATGATTCTGCTGCCCGCTGCGAGGAGTTCGATTCGCAGCCCTCATCTACTCCCCCAACTACTCCCAGCGAGAGGAGGGACGACCCCTCCCCGGCCGCCGATACCTCTCGCCATCCTGGTAAGGGAACTTCCCTTGCCCTTTTGAATCCCCTTCGCTACTCTCACTCCCTTCTGCGAGTGCCTCTTCCACCTTGCCTCTGCACCCATTGCGTAGATTCTCGGGCCAACTCTCCTATTAAGGAGCAGCCAAAGCGACTCTCCGTCTCGCCTCCTCCTGCAGACGGGATTGAAGACTATCTGGGTGACCCTTCAAATCCAGTGGAAATGAAGCGGAAGACGGCCGAGCTCTTCCGGAAGCACGCGCGCCTTATCCACTCCTTGACTCTAGACAAACAGGCCGCGGAGAAGCACATCGAGTCGCTGGAGAGCGAGTGCGCTCGTCTATCTTCTGGAGCTAATGCCGAGCTAGATGTCGACGGCACCGACCCCGAGGCTATCATCAATGAGACCGATATGCAGCTCCGTCTCGCACGACGTGGTCTTGAAACCATCCGCTCCTTCCACTCGCGGAGTAGACCTCCTCGCGGGGGAGCTCGCGGTGGCCGCTGGGAATGGCGCCCGTACTGAAGAATGTTCGTCTCGCTATCCTTCTTTTTCTTTTTCTCGCAAAAGTTGTAATGATGGTAGTCTCGCCAAAGTATACATATCTATGCTGCTTGAAAGCGAAAACTTGATGACTTTGATAAATAGGCATTGGAAAGATCCTGGCCGTTCATCAACCCCTCAACACCTCCAAAATTGGAACCCGGCAAAGCCCTTTCCCAATGGCGCCTCCACCCTCGCGATTTCCCGGAAGCTTTGCCATAACTCTCGCTCCCCTCCATTCCGATCGATGGAGCACCGAATTTCAGGTTTGAATCTTTGTTTTAGTATTAAGTTCATTCCTATCGAGCGGTGCGCCGCAAGTTCGATTCTTTGTTTGTATTTCTCATCTTCACCTTCAATCTGAAGCAAGTCGTAGATTTGATTTTTTTTTTTTTGTATTGCTCTAGCGAAGAAGAAAAATGCATGCTTGATTTATAAAAAAAATGTGGAAACATAATTATTATATCTTAAAGAATTAAACTATTTAAGTAATTATTAAAATAATTTTATAAAATGAGATATCAGTGTTGAAACTAAAATGTGGTCTCAAGAAAAGTTCGACCCAAGGGGTGTAGCATATACCTACTTCTCCAGAACCTGCACACCTGACCGGGCACTGGAAACTAAGGAACAGACCTAGGGCTGCAGCACAGAGGTCTCACCACACACCCGAAAGATCTTAGATTGCTTCCCCTCCCAAGCAAAATGCTGAGCTGGGCACATTTGAGGGCACTCGAAGCCTACCAAGAACAACCTGAGGAGGAAGAAAAATGAGAGAACTGGATCCCCTCCAAAGATGTTCATAGGGTCTATTTATAGTTCCCCAAACTAGGTCTGCACATAGTTGAATCCTGCCTTCTTATTTTACTAAACGCACCCGAAATTGGTCTGTCGATAGCCAAACTCTGATGTTTAGATGGGCTAGTGACATACCAAAATAATATTTCTTGAAGAAACTTTCAAGGACGGGTCAACCATGACGTCACCCTCTCCCTGAAGTGGCAAGTGCCTCGATGGGGTTGGCGACCTCTCGCCCGCCTCCAGCTGAGGGCGAGTACCTGATGAAGCCGACACTCGCCCGCGTAGCTCTCGCTACATGGGGCGAAGGCGAGTACCTGATGAAGTCGGCACTCACCCGCCTAGCTCTCGCTACCTGGGGCGAGTGCAGACCGACTGCTCCACTCGCCGCCCTCCTAGCCCTGAGGGCCCATTTACACATTGGACTTCTTTGATGAACTCACTCGACGAACATGGGGTTGTACACAATCCACACACTTTGCGACATTGTCTCAAGCTCAGAAAGAAAAGTTCAATCCCAAGTGTTCGGTGACTGTTTGCTGTCCTGGAGGGAATCTTTAGGTGCCCCCCACCCCCCATTGCACTATATATACCACAAGCCAGGGGAAAAGAGGGCTTCACATTTTCCTACCTTCCCCGACTTTTACGTCCATTTTTGCTGCACTATGCCGCTCTCGAAAGAACTACAGGATCACATGGAAGCCGCGAGAGAGGAGACCAAATCCTCTATTGTCGAGTACTCTCCCTGGCTTTCCACGAATACTTCGAGCTCGTCGCGTAAGCTGAAAAAAGTTAAGATGGTCCAGCGTGACCACGTGGACGGCAAGTTTGTAACACCACCATCTATCACATAGAATATAACAGAAGGTCTGGCCGGGGCCCCACATCATATTCCATGGACAGTCAGTGGAGTTATGCATTAAGTCCAAAGACCAATTACACATTCTAGCTCAGAATGCCTTCTAGCAGAAGTATTAAATTGCATTAAGAACACAACTACATGAATGTCCACTAACCCAAATAGTATGAATGTAAACAAAATACACCAAGAGACTTTGGCCTTATGATCTTACAACTGTTTTCTCAATAATAAGTGTTTTACAGACATCGACACGTAGGCCGGCCACACAGGAAACAACAAACTATACTTCGCTTGGCCTTCGAGGGCCGGCACAGCAAATAGAGTTTCAGCCCACTACTTCCCGCTTGGCTCGGATGTACCTGCATAAAAGCCATTCCACCCCAATAGTGGCAAACAAAGCAACGGTTAACATTAGATGACCAAATTATAACGACCATGCCTCATACCCGGGGTGGCGGTGCTCCTTCCCTGCAGGTAAATAGCATGTATATAATATTCGCAGAGGTGCAACTTAAGCACCAACCAATAACAGACGATGGCTCGACTGGCCCAACGTCACGTGCACTTTGGGCGTATTAACGGTGTACCAGGATCACCCAGGGTCCCACCTTTGCCATCACGACAATCACTGGTGTCAAAGCACCTACACAGGGATCTTCACGATTCCCAACACCGTCCTCACTCCCATACTGGACGGACTCACTCGAGCATTACTAGCCTGGCCTAAAGCCATAACTCTCTCCTATGCCAACGACAACTGCCACGTACTTCAGGTCTATTTCGTCGAACGACATAGTGCGGGTACAGTTCAGCTCTTTCTCGTTGCTCAGATTATCGTGCCAATTAATGACATCAACACGGGTCAGCCTCCCCTTTCCTCTGATACCAATCATACATAACCATGTTATGTTTAAAGGCTGGCACACAGGGCCACCAGAACTGGGCCCTTCAGGCTCTCAGCTCAACATAAAGGCCCCCGAGTCTCCACGAGACATGCCTCACAAAAACATCGCTCATTGGGAGCTACCGTCGTGCGGTATGAGGCAGACTATCCTTTCTTCCCCCAAAATGTGTGTTTTCTTGGAGATCCACTCCAGTACTCTCACTGGAGCAACCTGCACACCTTGCAACTCCAAAAATTACACTTTCTTCACATAGTCTTCTCCGACATACAAACAATCATCACCAATCCAAACCAACCTGTCTGGATGGGCTTCACACAACATGCATATTCCGTACTTCGATTCCGGATTCTAAATGCAAAGATAACGAGGATACAACTGATCAACCCATCGGGAGAATCGTTTCCACGTGCTCGTGGAGCGTTTACCCTCACATCCCAAAACAAAGGACTTCACATGTCCAAGGAGGAAGATCGTTACCTTTGACGTTCGTTTCGGCGCCATGAAAAAGAAACTAGCTAGATGAAAATGACCACAACGGGCTCGCCTCCGCGGATCCGGACTCGACTCGCGACTTAGAGCTCTGAAGCTTCAACAATGAGGGATCTCCTTCCTCCTCCTTTTCCTTCACTCTCTCCCCCTCTCTACCACGTAGAAGGAGATGCCAAGAGAAAATGAAGTGGAAATCAACATTCTCGGCCTTAAACCGAGCTACCGCCGCGCGGTAACTAGCTACCGTCGCTCGGTATCTCAAACGTTGGCTTGTTCGGCAAGCCCACCTCCCAAAATCTCCAATCACATGCCAACACATAGCTGCGCCGTAACTGTCGCGCTACCGCCGCACGGTACCACACTATCATCAGCGGTAGAGGAAACGTCTTGTCGATTAGACCGCTCTCGACGAACAGGCACTACTGCCGCGCAGTAGCACACAGAGAGCCATGCCAAATAAACCGGTCATGCTACTGCCGATGTTAGTACTACCACCGGGCGGTAGCTCTCAGAGAGCCCTGCCGATCAAATCAAATAGGCTAATGCGGCGTGGTAAAACGCTACTGCCAGGGGTATCTCTCGGAGAGCTAAACCTGATGAAAATTGGGGCGTTACAGAGTCCACCTTTTCGACTCTATCTCCTGCCCATGGGCTTATTCCTCAGGTACTCAGACTTTCCCCTTCACTCATCAATTGTTAAGAAGGATCAATTGAAAACTGTTCTGGCCACTCGCAGATAGAGCTTCCTAGGGAAAAGGATGCGAGAGAGGATTCCGTGAATGCTAACCTACACTCGCACGCAGTCGGTAGCGACCTGCCGGCCCAGGAGACCCACCCCTCAGTTTGCCCCTAGTGGTCCCCCATCCACACCTAGTGAGTTGATTTTTACCTTTCCTCTGACCCTTCAACCTTTTCTTTGGTCCTTACCTTACGCTTCTTCTAGTAGCACCTACCTTTGGGACCACGGGTCTGCATACTCTGCCCCCAAGGTCGATGGTTCACGAGACAACCCTTGATCCCGCCTCAGACTCCAGACTCCCGATCGAAGGAGCTCTCGTCCATTCGACTCCTACCACCAATCTGAATACCGATCAGGCGTCGTTCCACACTGGTCTCGAGAAAGCGCACATGATCTTCTTTGAAAAACCTTTCGAGGGGCGCCCTAGTTCCTCTCGCCAGTGCTAGGGCAAAGAGGTCAACACCTCGTGAGGTTAGTAAAGGCACTCACCATCTTACTGTTGATATCCTGTCTTGAGTGGCTAACATTGCCTTTCGCAGGATACCGAGAGCTCTCGTCAACCGATGTTGAAATTGACTAGGAGTTCTCCCACCCCCCTCCCCTAACATGATCGCGGGCTTCTTAGGTGATGTTGAAGAGACGAATGACCGAGTTATTCAGGAAACATAGCCTCATGTTGCGCTAGATCTATGGTCAAGTTTAAGAGAACAAGGAAGGTACTGAACGGCGGCTGCGCGACCTCGAGGGGAACTACACGCAACTTCTTGATAAGATGTGGCGGGGGCCGGCAGTGAGATGACCTCCCCGGGGGTTCATATCGCATGAGCAGAAAACCATCTGCGTCAAGTGCAGCAGGAGCTCCATGCTGTTCAGGCATTTTATTATTCACGCCTGTCGGCGAGGATGGGGAGGGGAGGCCGGGGATGATGGTGATGGCTCCAACCTTGAGCCTGCCAGCACTCGCCCCCTTGTCCTTTTCTATTTAATTCTTTGTGTCGCGCAATCTTTTCCTTTCTCTATTTGTAGTTGACACTAACTCTGTCGGATACCTTAAGAATGCATTTGTTTACTTATGCTGAATAGCTTGGTGATATTGCTTTATGATTTTTTCTTTTCCTTGTTGATCCGCTTTTATGGCTTCGAATAGAACACTCGCTTTGACCCGCAGGCGAGTGGGGGAGCACTGGCCCGGTCTAGGGATTGAGGCGGTGGGCGGCGGGTTTGCTATCCACACAGCCCCTACTCTAGATTCTTCTCGCCCGACGTTTTTCTATAAATAGCCCCCCCCCCTCCATTGTCTCTTAGCTTTATTCTTCCTTTATCGCATTCGCCCCCTTAACCTACTTTCTTCTCCCCACGCTCTCAACGTTTTCTTCTAACACTCGCGTGATGGGAGGCGATGCTGATGGTCGATCCAAGTGCGTCGATGCATTCACTGACTACCCCTTCCTCAACTGCAATCTCACAGAGGAGTTCCGCCCGGTAGTAGGGCGAATCTCGCCAGTCTTAGTCATGTGCCGCCCTAGGGAGGACGAGTCGAATCAACCACTTCCCGCCAAACGAGTTCGCCATCCCTTTGGAGCACTTCGAAGTAGGGCTCCGCCTTCCCTTGTTCCCAGAGGTGTGCTAAGCTCTACGGTATTTTGGGGTGGTTCCAGCTCAACTCAACCCCAATTCCATTGCCATGCTAGTGGCATTCGTCTACTATATGCGCGAGGAGCGAATAGAGTTTAGTATCATCATCTTCCGCAAACTATTCACCTTCAGGGCCAAAAAGGATGGGATCGCGTTCTTCTTCGGCAAACAAATCATGGTTTGTGGTCTCTCCAACAAGAACCACCATTGGATCCACAAGTTGGTCTTCATGACGGACAACTTCGGCAACATCACCTTCTCGCCTATTCACAGGACGAGTCCATTTATAGCCCCACCCCCACCATCGAAGGTCATGAGGCCAAACTCTGGTTATACCTCCTCGAGGGGAACTTCGAAGTTCCTCACTAGAGGAGGAACATCGACTCGCTTCTTCCCGTTCCATCTGGAGAAGGTATTTTTCACTTCTTATTCTTAGATCTCGTCTTGTCCCCTTAAGTTTTCTTGCTAACAGTATAAAGGTGCAGGGGAGCGAGACCTGCCCTTACACCCGCCATCTGCGAGTGGTAGGATTCCCTCCACTGATTTTACTCGCGTGGAGACTGTTGTTGCTTCCTTTAAGGAAGAGCCGGGAACCTTTTCCCAACCGAGTGGCAAGAGGCGGGCCCCCGATATGCCTTCTACCCCGCCGGCTGAAAAATAAAATTCTGCTTCCCCTGCCAACGGGAAAGAGGTCAGCAAGACCGGGCCGACGAAAGCCCCTGACGTGGGCGAGGCTGTTGGGACCTCTATCTTCCGAGAAGAGGGGGCTTGCGAGAGAGTGGTGTCGAGGGGGCACCCAAACTTCAGTCTTGGCGAGAAGCTCCTGGACAATTCTGGCGCCCCCCTGCTTCTTTGGGATATAGAGGCCAACATGGCCTCCATCTCTATACTCCTCCCCTCTTGGCAGGAGTAGGAGACCGTCAGCGGCCAAGCCTATACGTTTACTTTTGAGCTCTACGAGTGGGAGGACGCTGCTCTTTACGATGACGTGACCACACAGCCACTGGTGCATGAGACATGAAATACGTCATGCAATCCACTCATATCCTCGAGTAAGGCCAACCTGTAAACTACCTCACCAATACGCTCTAGTATCTCAAATGGTCAAACAAATCTAAGACTCAACTTTTTCATCCACTTTATCCTAGAGACTCCCTTGACTAGTCTAACTTCAGATAAACGTAATCCCCAACCTTGAATTCAACTATTTTATGTCTCTGATCGTAATACTTGGCTTGTCTGTCTTGAACAATCCTCTTGCGCTTCTGAATGAGTCTAACTCAGTCCGGGGTCTTATCTATCCAAGGTTCCTTGCTAGAAGCTCTCTCTTCACTTTCTGCCCAACATAAAGATGTCCGACAATGTCTGTCATACAAAGCCTCGAATGGTGTCATGCCGATACTCACTTGAAAACTATTATTACAGGATAATTCCACCAAAGTGACATACTTCTCCCATTTGTTACAAAAGTATAAGATACACATGTGAAACATATGTTCCATGGTTCTATTTGTACGCTCTGTCTGTCCATCAGTTTGGGGATGGAATGATGTGTTAAACTTCAATTGAGTACCCAGATGCTCCTGAACGTACCTCCAATCCTTGACGGTAAATCTACAATCTCTATCTGACACAATAGACGTCGACACATCATGAAGTCAGACTATCTCATCCACATACAACTGAGCCAACTTTGGACCCTGGTCGGTCCTCTTGCTGGGAAGAAAGTGTGCAACCTTAGACAGTCGATCTCCAATCACCCAAATTGAGTCATTCACATTCTGGGATCTAGGGAAGCAATGCACAAAATCCATATAAATGTTTTCAAAGTTCCACTCAGAAATAGGTAGAGGCTGCAACTTGTCATCATGCCTCTGACACTTCGCCTTAACCAAATTGCAAGTCTCGCAGTTCCCTAAATAATCTGAGACATCCCTCTTAAGCCATGGCCACCAAACTGATTTCTTAAATAAGGTCTGTATACATTTTTGTGTTGTCCGGATGTATGGAATACTTGGAGTTATGAGCTTCAACTAAAAGGTTCTCACAAAGACATCTGACATCAGGAATGCACACTCCGCCCTTAAACATCAACAACCCATCGCGGATCATGAAGTCATTTTTCTGTTCTGTCCGAGTCAAAACCAAAATCTCAGTCATCTTGGAATCTAAGGGCAAGACATCACAGATCCGCTCTTTGATGTCGCATTTTATCTCTATTGTGAACCAATTCTTAGTTTCAATAGAAGCCACATAAAACATAAAATGTATTGAATTATATATACATATAATCAGTATAGTTACTCTTTTGTTAATTTGTAAGTATATACAAGATTACAAGCACTCTTAGCTTATTCCGACAGGAAAGATAAAAACGGATAGAATGAACTAGATGATAAACTTTTTGGTACTGAATTACCTTATTTTGGCATTTTGAACCTCAAAATTTTAAAATTGGCACTTTGCACCCTCTAATTATAGCATTTTGCATTTTTCACCCCAATGCTGAAATTTAAGGGATATTTTGGTTCGGGTACCACCCAAAATGCTCATTTTGACATTTTGTAAAAAACTAAAATAAGATAGTTCAGAAAGCAAAGTGTCAAAATTAACATTTTGAGTGAAGTCCGGACCAAAATACCGCTGATGAGGATGAGTTCGCTCTTAAAAAGGATGTGTGTGCACATAACCACACCCACATGATCTCCACCAAAATTAGTGGGATCATGGGTATGACCGCACATGCGATCGCCGCACCCGACCTCCCGCACGCCGATCCCATCACGCATGACGTTAGAGCCACCTGCGCGCGACTGAAGAGGCGGCCGGACCCGCCGCCCCCCCCCCCCCCCCGGCCGGCGGCGAGCAGCCGAAGAGGCGACAGTGCCGGCCGCCCCTCCTCAGACGCCGGCGCGCGACCGAAGGGGCAGCCAGGCCGGCCTCCGGTGTGCGGCCGAGGAAGCGGCCAAGCCATCCGCCCCTCCTCGGCCGCTGGCGGGCGACCGCCACGCCGACCTCGGCAGCCGGGCCGACCGCCCCCTCCGCGGCCGCCGGCGCACGATCGAGGTTGCGGCCGACCGTCCCATCTCCGCTGCCGGCTTGGTTGTCGCGCGATCTCCCGGCCGTCGGCGACGATCTCCCTCCTCGCCGGCGAGTTCGGCGGCACGTTCGTCGGCCGCCCATGGGAGCCCGTCACCGCCGTCCAACCTTTTCGGGTCATTCTCCGTCGTCCGATTTGCATGTAACCACCCACTAACCGTCGGGTTAGTGGGGGAATTTTATTATTAATTTAATTGGTGTATAAATAACGAAATTAATTATCCTAATATGCGCCCCTAAACTAAACCCTAAATATTTATAATGGTGGTTATGGTGTGCGGATAGCCGCGTAACCACCATAACCACCTTCTGGAGGATATAAAAGGAAGCCCAGACTTCCTCATTTCTGACCCTTTTTTTCCTCCGAGCTTTCTTTTTCCTCAGGTCGAAGCTCTGTCAGATTTCTCCTACAAGCCGCATTCAAGCCACTCTTGAGCCGCATTCAAGCCATCTTCAAGCCGCGTTCGAGCAATTTTCAAGCCACCTAAAAAACCCGATCTTTACGCTTCCACGAGGCCTTCACGATCGCAAACTCAAGTGCTCCGCTCATGCGTTCAGTGCTAGCGTGACGCCCAACAAAGCATATCGCGGCAAAGCGCAATTTATGACAAGCCGGAGGAGACGGTCTGTCGTCCGCCGAGTGCTAAGTGTTCTCTCATCTTCAAATTGTAACGAGAAGCGATCTGTCGCCCTCGATTCAACAGATAAGCTGTAACAACAAAGAAATAGTGGACTTTGTCCGGCACAGATCCGATCACGTGGTTTTTTACCCGGTTGCGGGGTTTTCCTCGTTAAAACTTCGCATGTCGATCGACTCTTCCAGTGACTGTGTGCGCGCTCGACCGTTCCGAGAGTTAAGGCGGTCCATGTTATTCCGGTCTGACCAGGACGTCAAGCAAGGCCGCAACAACCCCTTAAATTTTAATCTTATGGTGCAAAGTGCCAATAATCTATAATCAAGAAACTCAAAATGTCAATTTTAAAATTCGGAACTCAAACTTAGAAAATACTCAAATAGAATTTCGGGTAATATGATACACCGGCGGAACATCAAGTACGACAAATCTTCGGAAATTTTCTGTGCACAAAATGCACGGTCCACAAATTCTCGTTCAATTTCAGCCACATCATTCCCAGCCAACGGCCAGGATGTACTCTCAGATTATAGGAAACGAATCGACCAGACATAATAAAAACCCCTCGGACCCAATTCGGTAGGGTTTTTGCCCTAGTGGAGCTGAAGAAGAGCCTGGCGGTAAAGAAGGTGAGCAGTTGGAACCCTAATATTAATCTTTGCTCTTCTATTTCCTACTTCCCTCGATCGATCTGCCCTTTAATTAGGCTTCACGTTGGGATTTCTCTTTCTTTTCTGATTTCATCTTGGTTGTTCCTGCTGTTGAATTGCTGCCGTCGTTGAATTTACTGTTGTTTATGATCTTCTTCGTGGGTTTTGCTTACGATCATTCGATCCGTTTAATTGTCACCGGATTCTTTATTTTGTCATCGGATCGGCGTGGTTTTTTTTAATAGATCGATTTTGTATTTGTGATTTTTTACATCTTAGCAAGTTGATTTTTCCGTCGTTTCCGATAATGGCGTAAGATTTCACAGCTAACCCTAATTGTTCTACCTCCTTGTTGGAAGATTTGAGTCATGGCTTTCGCCAATAAAATTGGAAGCCTCCTGAAGCAAGCTGGATCGTCTAAGCCTTCAATCTACCAGGCGTTGCGATTCATGTCTTCGTCAAAACTCTTCGTCGGAGGTCCGGAAGATCATCGCCGATGATTGTTTATTCACTCCGAATTCATTCTGCAGCTTACCGATTTCTTCGTCCATGTCTAATTACGATTTTATAGGGCTTTCGTACGGCACCGATGATCAGAGTTTAAGGGAAGCATTCTCTGGCTATGGTGAAGTTGTGGAGGGTATGATTTCATAATTTGTTCATCGTAGTTTTGGGGGGATGGATTCTATCATATAATCGATTTGGATTTCCTCTCTTTTTTCAGCTAGGGTTATCATTGATCGTGAAACTGGGAGATCTAGGGGTTTTGGTTTTATTACCTTCACATCTGTGGAGGAAGCTTCTGCTGCAGTAACTGCCATGGATGGAAAGGTACTTATGAATTTGATTTTTTTAAAATTTGATGGCTTAAGGTTCTTCGAAGGGGAGCCTTGACACACCGGTTGAGGTTTTGCCGTGTGACCTCGTGGTCATGTGTTTGAGTCTTGAAAGCAGCCTCTTGCAAAAATGCATGGTAAGGTTTGCCTACATTTCACCCTTGTGGTGGGACCCTTCCTCGAACCCTCGCTGTGCGGGGATGTCTTTGTGCACCGGGCTGCCCTTTTTGGTGGCTTAAGGTTTTTCAAAATCGATTACTTCGATTTGTTTGTGTCCTTAGTGTGATCTATTTTTAGAGCTCTTATAGCATCTCCAAGGGGATCTCTAAATATAGAGATCTCTATTGTACCATGTTCTTCAAATATGGAGAACATGATATTATTATATATATATACATATATATATAATATGTATATATATAATTTATGTATATATATGTATATATAATGTATGTAATGTTTTTTAATGTATTTTGCAAGGTTTTGAGAACCGGACCGGAGATCGAACCGGTGAGTTCAAATGTTCAAGATCCGACCGGTTGGACCGGGGTCGAACCGTTTGTCCATTATATATATATATATATATATATATATATATATATATATATATATATATATATATATATATATATATACTAGCATCTTCGAACGGGCTCCGCCCGTTCTCGATGCGTCGCTGCGGGCTTTGCCCGCAATCAAGCGGGCTTCGCCCGCTTGACCCCCCGGCGGGCTTCGCCCGCCCTCCGGCGGGCACCGGCGGGCTTCGCCCATCCCCTCCAGCGGGCACCGGCGGGCTTCGCCCGTTCTCGATGCGTCGTTGCGGGCTTCGCCCGCAATGAAGCGGGCTTCGCCTGCTTGACCCCCCGGCGGGCTTCGCACGCCCCCCGACGGGCTTTGCACGCCCCCCGACGGGCTTCGCCCGCCTCCGAAAAATTAAAATCTTTATATAATTTAATAAATAATTATTATTTTTTAAACAAATTATAATTTAATAAATCATTATATAATATTTTTTTATTTTTTATATTTTTTTATAAAAAAAAAATCAAAAAAACCGAAATCCCGATGCCCCCCCCCGTTCCGCCTGCCCTCCAGCCGAATCCCTCTGCCGCCGGCGGCCTGCCCGGCGCCCACCGGCGGGTTCGCCGGCCTCCGACGAACCCGCCGGGGGTTGTCCGACGGCGAGCGGGCAGGGCCACCGCCGGCCGCCGCCGGCGGCAGAGGAGCTTTTTTTGCGATGCGTGGTGTATCGGGCCATTTCCTTGGATGAACAGTAGCTGGAGGGCTTTTTATTTTAATTGCAGGCCATGCTTTAGGAATCCAATGGCCAGAAGTAACTTTTTGAAGATCGGACGATCCAGATCTATTTGATGGTGTGAATGGAGATATGTATATTGTATTATATAATAAAGATATATATATATATAGATATATATATATATAGATATATATATATATAGATATATTACAAAATAAAAAAATAATATTATAATAAATATTTGCATATATATATATTTGTTATTTATAATTATATTTTGATACAAATAAAAATAATATATTTGTTAGCACCACATATGTATATTTTTAAATCAAATTTTAATAAAATATAATATATATTACTAGTATATATATATATATATATATATATATTAGAAAAAAATTAATTAACACAACATTAAAAATTTGCCTATAAATTATTAATTTTTTATGGCTATATTGTGATACAAATGAAAATGATGTAAAAATTATCACTATATTAGTATACTTTTAAAGCTCTGTTTGACGCAACGTTTTTCCGCTATTGAGTTTAGACAAAAACACCACCGTAATAAAATGGATGTTTGACATGACAATAGTTAAAACCACAATCAAAATCAAAAAACAAAACTAATATTTACTTTTAAACATAAAAGTTGATGAAGTTTTTTAGATAAGATGAGTGATAAAAAATGACATTTCATAACCACCGCGTTTATGATTTATGACTGTCATCGTCGTGCCAAAGAGAGCCTAAATATATTGTACACTTTAATTTTTAAAAGATAATTTAATAATTTATTATAATAATATATGTAGGAAATATTTATTTTATATTTGTGTAGTTTTATTTTATGAATACATTAATATTTATATTAATATAATAATATACAATTTAAAACAGCAAGAACCAATTGGTCCAGTGGTCCACTTCTTCCTGCATTAGGAAGTGGCCTGGGTTCGAACCCCCACAGTTTCGAAATTTCAATATTTAAATTTTTGGGCTTTGGCCCGCCCGGTTACCCTAAGATCCCCCCTGTTCCCGGCCCTCCGGTCCGCCCGCCCGGTTCCGCGGTTCCCAGGCGGTACGCAGATGGAGGCGGTTTCTTACCTGGACCGGACCGGCTGTGTGTCCGGTCCGCGGTTCGACCGGTCGGACCGACCGGTCCGGTCCGGTTTTCAAAAGCCTGGTATTTTGTATATATATATTATAATTATTATTTTTATATTATTTTATTATATTCTTTAAAATAATTCAAAATAAAAATAATCATTACATAATTAAAACGATAGGATTACATAACTAAAATAAGCATTACATAATTCAAAAAAAATATTACATCTGAAATTAAAACTAAAATTCTGGGAGGTCATCACTTGGTGCGCTACGACTTCCGTGCGCGCTTTCCCCGTGTTCTCCTCCATACCCTGGTATGCCATAGTCGCTTCCTTCATACTGGCTTCCTCCGTGCTGGTCTCCTCCGAACTGAGGTCCTCCAAATTGGGTTCCGCCGTACTGGCTTTCTCGGTGTTGGTTTTCTCGGTACTGACTTTCTCGGTATTGACTTATTCCTAATTAAGGTCATTCAAATTGAGGTCCTTCAAATTGAGGCCCTCCAAATTGTGGCCCTCCAAATTGAGGTCCTCCATATGGGTCTTCTTCATACGGGCTTCCTCCATAACTACTACCTTCATATATGCCTCCTCCGTATTTAGTTTTTCGAATGATGAAGATCTCCAAATAATGGTTTTATAATATTTTTATTCAAAATGACTTGTTTTTTGCTCGAAAGTACTCCCGCTCTGGAGTTCCTTTGATGCTATCCAAATCTAGCATCATGATATCGTTATCTTGTTTAGCGCTCCGAAGCTCTAGTTTTCTCCTTTCATTTTCTGCTTTTAACTTCATGAGCTCTTGGATAGAAGACATATCATTCACTCGTTGTTTTTGCTCTCTCTTTAGAACCTCTAAGATTTCTTCATTTTAGTGTAGGCCTTAATAGCATAACTCTTACCACTCAATTTTCTCCTCCTCTCCTTTTCTTGCTTTCTTCCAGTGGGTCGATTAATGGAAGTTGAGATTGGAGATTCTTTTCACCAGTACTACCAGGATTCATTTCATTGTTGTCTGTATTTATGTCTATACTTCTCCGTTGGCTGGGAGAGTTAGAATCTAAAGTCTGTGACATGTCAATATTTTGAGAGTTTATACCTTTTGTAGACCGAGTCGTATCTATCCACTTCTCCGTATTTTTCAAAATAGACCAAACATGATCAAACAAGAAGCCTTTTTTCTCTTTTAGATCGTCGTCATAGAGAATTTTTGCTTGATTGATCTACAAAAAATAAATTATTTTAATAACATATTAATTAATGGATTTATTATTTAAAATTTAAAGAAATACTTATAATATCGAGTTCAGATGCACCGTTGAGGTTTCGTTGCTCAATATGTCGAATGCATTCTCAGAATTTACTAACCTTGCTAAAAAAGACCAACGACATGCGAGAGATTTTGGGGTTCTCTGTCCTATGCACGTAGGAGGTCTTGTCTTGTGAAAGATGGTTGAGATTCTTTCCCACTATTTGTGCTCTTTTTGATTACTCCCCATAATTAGGTCTTCTGAGACCTCAAGCCAAGCATAACATAATGTTTGATATTCTTTAGGGGAGAATGCTAGCCCACGGTTGACAGACATGATGAAAACTGAAGGAATACTAGAGTGCTTGATTTGGAGGAAGAGTAATTGGTACTTATAGAAGTGGGGTGTGGGTTGAGAAGGAATCCAATGATGGGGAAAAACAAGGCACCAAAATTGATGTTGACATGATTGATGCAACAAAAGATATGTGTGAGTGGAGAAGGAATCCAATGCTGGGAAAAAACAAGGCACCAGAATTGATGTTGACATGATTGATGAGACAAAAGATATGTGTGAGTGGAGAAGGAATCCAATGTTGGGAAAAAACAAGACTCCGGAATTGATGTTGACATGATTGATGAGACAAAAATGTGAGGGGAGAAGGAATCCAATGCTGGGAAAAAAACAAGGCACCAGAATTGATGTTGACATGATTGATGAGATAAAAAATATGTGTGAGTGGAGAAGAAATCCAATGCTGGGGAAAAAACAAGGCTCTGGAATTGATGTTGACATGATTGATGAGACAAAAGATATGTGCGAGTGGAGAAAGAATCCAATGCTGGGGAAAAAAACAAGGCTTCTGTATTGATGGTGACATGATTGATGAGACAAAAGATATGTGTGAGTGGAGAAGGAATCCAATGCTGGGAAAAAACAAGGCCTCGGTAATGTCGGTATTGATGGTGACATGAGAGAGAATCCAATGCTTGATTTGGAGAAAGAATCCAATGTTAAGTTCTAGTCTTCTTCTATATAAACACTACTTCTGACCAACTACATAAACACCCTAAACAATCGTTTTAAACACTTCTTCCGGCCTACCGCATATACTTCCGCGTACTATAAAATGAACTATGGAGCAGGGTCATCCCATTTACAATCTGATGAGGTATTTAATCAAACACTTCTCAAATGGAAAGAAGACATAGATGAATGAGAGAAATAAGATAAAATTTTAGCTCGTATGTATGCCTTCAACAATGCCATAATTGCAGCTCAACTTCGAAATGATGCACGTCCGCGACGCAGAGGATCAGTACTTGGCCACGTGGTAATCAACCGGGGGAGGATTGAAGGTAACACTATACTTTGGAATGATTACTTCTCTGGCCATCCCACATATGGGGAAACATTTTTTCGAAGAAGATTTCGCATGCGAAAGAATCTTTTTCTTCGTATTGTCGCTGATGTTGAATCGAATGATAATTTTTTTTGTTCAAAATAAGGATGGTGTTGGTAAACTTGGACTATCAAGTTTACAAAAAATCACAGCAGCATTTCGTATGTTGGCATATAGAACGTCAGCTGATAATTGCGATGAATACCTTCGAATTGGTGAGTCAACTGTGATTCAATGCTTGAAAAGATTTTGCAGGGCGATTGTACAAGTGTACAAAGATGAATATTTGAGATATCCCAATGCGAATGATGTAACACGATTATTACATAAAGGTGAAGAACGAGGGTTTCCAGGGATGCTGAGAAGTCAATGGAAGAACTGCCCAACATCATGGGCAGGCCAATATTCAGGACGTCATGGTGGACCAACAATCATTCTCGAGGCAGTAACATCGTATGACTTGTGGATATGACATGCATATTTTGGCTTATCGGGCTCTAACAATGATATCAATGTCTTGCAGTCGTCCAATTTATTTGCCAACTTAGCATAAGGTATTACACCCCCTACTCATTACACAATCTTGGGGAAAAATTATGATGTTGGTTAGTACTTAGCCGACGGAATATTTCCGAAATGATCAACACTAGTTCAAACTATTTTCCAATCACAAGATAAAAAAACAATACTTCGCAATGATGCAAGAAGCATGCCAAAAAGATGTAAAACGAGCATTTGGAGTTCTTCAATCACGATTTGCAATTATTAGGAGGCTGTGTCGTTTTTGGGATAAACATGTGTTATATGATATCATGACAGCTTGCATTATAATGCACAATATGATTGTCGAAGACGAGCGAGATGAGAATGAATATGTCGATATTTCTACGCCGCCACCCACTTAGAATGTTGAAGAGATGGACACAAGTGAAGCCGAGAGATTTTGTCAGTTCCTAAATCGGCATAAAAAGATCAAAGACAGAGATGCACATTTTGCACATCGAGATGCACTGATTGAACATTTGTGGGAATGACATGACAAGGAAGCAATGTAATTTTCAAAATTTTATGGATATTAATTTGAATGTATTTTGTTGTTTGCGCACGTTTAATCAGTAAAATGTATTCTCTTGCTCTTTGACTAATAAATAATAATTAAAAAAATATTCAATATTAGGCTCGTTTTGTAGGTCTCGAAAAAATAAATTTATTGACATATTATATGTCATAATTAACAAAGTATATTGACATGTACGAAAGATATAATTTTATAGAATAGTTTCATAAATACTTGATTTAAATAATTTTAAAAATAAAAAATATTATAAAATACTAAATCCCGGCCTCTATTTTCTCTCCCCTCCTCTAAATTTAGAGGGGGAGAGAGTGCACCTCCATTTTTAGAGGAGCAAATGGCAATCCGTCAGAGTAAATTCACCCTGCAAAAATGGAGAATGGGGAGATTTGGCGTCCAATTGGAGATGCTCTTACACAAGCATCTGTTTTATTGTTGAAGGCGTATAAAACAGTGTTGTAGTGTTGTAAGTATCTGCTGCATAGCTGACATAAAAGTTTCATTGACAACACTACACGATAATGATTTTTTTATTTGCAAAATATCATTTTGGAATATATCGGCAGATGTATCTGCTGCAGGGTGATATATCCTTTCAATATATAGGGTTGTTTTTCATTTCATTTTATTTAGTTGTTATGGTTTAACGGATAGTTAAATTATGGCTCTGTTTGGTGTTTTTGCTCAAGTGAGTTTGGACCAAAACACCACCATTATAGAATGTATGTTTGGCATGACAACGGTTATAACTGTCACTAAGAAAAGAAAACTAGTTTTGAGCTTAAAAGTGGATGAAGTTCCTTAGCTGAGGTCGGACGTTCACAAACGACCGTTCATAACCACCGAGTTGGCGACCGCCATCGCTGTGCCAAACGGAGCCTAAATTGTTTCGTTGTCTGGATTATTTTATGTCCTAGCTTTCGACTCTCTTCTTACTTCCTTTGACTTTTTTCTTGGTCTCGTCTGTTTTACATTGCTTTTGCTTGGCTTTTGGATTGAGGGTTTGTAATTTCTATCGTTGTTGATGACTTCCCGCTTCCTTTGGCTTTCTTCCATGCGTTATAACATTATTATTTGTGTAATAAAAAGGTTTATGTTGGTTTGATATATTTAGATTTTCAATAAATGTTGTTAATAAATTAATATGTAAATCTCTTTATACATATATAATTAAATATTAAAAGATGATATATTGTCCAGTGTATTAAAATGACTTGTAAATTATAAACTAATGCGTCTCCGACAACTGCAACATTGATATTTAGGGTTTGTTTTGCACGGCGGTGGCAGTTATGAACGTGGTGATTACGAATCGTCATTTGTTGAAGTTGCGTTTTTGCTCCTGTAAATTTGGACAAAAGCACTACCTTCATGAAATGTGTTCAACATAGACAATGGATATGGTTGCCACCAAGAAAAAAACTAATTGGATGTAGTTTCTTAGGTGAGGTTCGACACAAATGACAATTCGTAACCCGCGTTCACGATCACCACCACCGTGCCAATTGGACCCTTTCAATTAAAAAGTGATTTGAAGGTCCTGTGACTAATTTGAACAATAATTGCTCTCTATTTTTTGAAAATGATTCAATATTTGAAGCAAATGTTACTATATTGGTAAGTTCTATCAATAGAAATAAATTCATAGTGATTCATATAGGATCTCCTAACATAGCCTTTCTTTAAGTGCCAATTGATATTGTTCTCATGATAAATCAAGTAAATTTTCCAAATTTACACTTAATTAATGTATTGCTCATGAGGATGTTGAATCTATGAGTTTTTGTGGTTGTTATTGGTGGTTTGTCTTTGGAAAATCCTATGTCAATGGTTTTTTTCTTGAAACCTATTCAAAGTCAATCAATGATTATATGTTCTTAACCTGTATGTAAGTTGGTCGACGTGTGATGCTCTTGTTACAAATTAAATTTTTTGTTTGACATTCCTTCCATATGAGGTAGTTGGTCAATCTTTACTGCTATGTTTCTTATAATGTTCTTTCTATAACAGAAAGTTCTCATTCCATAATCGTAGAGTATTCAAAACTCCTCGTCCGATCTTGTGCAGGATCTTCATGGTCGCATGGTCCGAGTTAACTACGCCACTGACCGTCGATCTGGCTTTGGTGGAGGCGGAGGATATGGCGGTGGAGGAGGATATGGCGGTGGCGGTTATGGAGACGGTGGGTATGGTGGCGGCGGCGGCGGTTATGGTGGTGGAGGCGGCGGTTACGGTGGTGTTGGAGGCTACAGTGGTGGTGATAGCTATGGAAAAAGTGGAGGTGCTGCTGGGGGTTATAGTGGCAGCGGTTCTGGAGGGTTTGGCGGTGGTTCGAATCAATATAATTTCAACGAACAGCCCGGTGCAAACACAGGCTCGAATTATGGCGATGGGAGCGGCCTGAACGATAGTTTGAAGGATGATTTTGACGCGCCCGATGATGACGATTTTGCGAACAGACGGGGCTGATTAGATAACTATTTATCTTAATTGAATGCATTGTGTCCGAAGTTCATCATTAGGATTTAGGGCATGTTGAGTCTTAGTTTTTTTTTTACTTTGCTATCTGCTTTATTTTTCAAATGTGGTTTTATTTGGAACTGTTTCAGCTTCTGAATGAATATGCAATCATGAGCAGTCTCTTTGGATCCGTGTCTATTTTTGTTTTTTTTAATACAAATTGTCGGGGTTTGCTGTGCCCTAGCAACAGCAAAATACACACATTTAGTTTCACTTTCATAAAGTTGTGAGAAATGTGAACTTGTATTGATGTATAGTAATAAAGTGCAGCTTCACTACACCTGTGATTTTTTCTTTAGCAAGTTGATTAGAAAGTCACTAAAAGTTCTGCAAACCTGCGACGAGCTTCTCCTTCGTGCCAAGGATTTAAACATTGTAAAATTGTGAGTTTGTTGATTACTCATAAAGACACGACTTCTATGAAGTTTCTATTTAATCTTCTCCCTCGTAAAAGTCATTACTTTATGTCATCGATATATATTATAAGATAATTGTTTATCGCAAAAAGGCTCTCCGATTTCCGACACATTTTCTTTTATCGCAAAAAGGCTCTCCGATTTCCGACACATTTTCTTAAATAAATTTGATTTGAATAGAGACTGTTAAAAATTTTTGAATTTTGATTTGTGGATATAATTTTATCAAAAATTGTTTTGCGAAATTTGTAGATAGTCAAAACTAAAGTGCTCATAACAACGTCTTTATTTAAGTGATCCGGACCTCTTCTAACTTCTAAACAGAGAAGTTTTTTTTTCAAGACGGAGGCTCATTATAAATCACAAATGATTCCTGATAGCAAAAAAAAAGTTTTGAAAAAAAATATTAAGGGTTAATTGGCATGTGATCATGCAAATGTACACTAAAATTCCTACAAATTTTATTCTCCGCGTAGAATTCCGCTCATATTTCGAGTCACATATATAGTGGAGCAACTCAATTTAAACCCAAAATCAAATGAAGATCGCCGTAGTCCTATCTTCTACCCAGACTATCACAACCCAAGAGCATAATCAGTAAGTAGTTCCACAAACCAAACAGAAAGCAACACAAGTACTCATAATCTTTTCAATAAGCTAAGTTATATACTCCTTTAGATATTGTGCTTCATCACAAGTCCAACATAAGAAACATTTTTTGGGCCTTTAACAAAGCAGGTGACCCCTTCTTGGTTTTCTCCAAAATTTTTTGTATCAGATCCTTCCCCTCAAAAAATATATCATCATCGCCACCACCATCATCATCATCATCATCGGTCGCTGAAATATCATATGATCCACTTCTCCACAATATCTGCTCACATGCTTCGTCGTTTTCACAATCTTTTGATAAATTCTTATCTTCAGAGCATATAGAATAGGATAACTTCTCATCTTCAGTATCAGCTAACCTCATGAATTCCTCATAGGCCTCATCATAGGCGATCAATGCATCTCCCGACATATCCGAGCGGAGGACCGAGTCTTTTCGATTCAAAGTTCCTGGGCTACCGTGGTTCGAGGAACCAGCATCGCTGCTCGAAAATGGCGGTTTGGAGGAGGTCACCCTTTCTGCTTCGACGAGCTTGAGCTTCATTTGGGTCTGATCGAGTTCAGTCTCAAGTTCTTTAATCCGCTCCTCGAGCCTGCTTTCAATCACTTTATGCAGTCGGAGGCTGAGTTCCTTGGGAGAAACAGAGTAGTTTGCGTCATAGGCTTCAGTGGTGGAGGAGGTGGTTGCGTCTTTGCCATCGTCTGCCATGCATTTGACGAGTAAATCTTCCCTAAATCCGCCACTGACAACATCTACTGTGAGTTCTGAATCAACCTGGAACCAGGAAAGTATAATATCAAGTTGAAGTAATGAAGATGGGAGTGCTTTTTCATCATATTTCATGGAAAGAAAACAGAAGAACCGTAGCGTTCAAAGTTTTCTCAATCCCAACACAAATACATGGTTCAACATCGAACATGCACAAGTGCTTTCATACATAAATGTGCATTCATATGAATCTGTTACATTCCCTTCATTATTTTCTGTCTATAAACATCAACCAAGCTTTTCTTTTTCCAACTCACGAGGCATTTTAAACATGGTTTTCAGTTTCAGTAATTCCAGATATGTTGAAACTCATCATAAACCATTAATGTTTCAGTTCTATTGGGTCCAAGGGTTTTCTACGGAGATTGAATGAAACTTCACTGAAACTACGGGCAGCTTTCAAAGTTCTACGAAGTACTTTTGAATTTCAATCCGTCTGCAGAGGCTTGGTCTAGGCCTAGCTTTATTAAGAACTAAAGACACGGGTAAGCACAAGAGAGAATCGAAGGGTAGAGAAAACAGTAGAAAGATGAAGGGAAGTACAACAGCTCCTAATGCCTTTCCCAAGAGTTCCCCGACCAGGCCATCACCTGTGGTGTAGATCATGTTTACTAAGATTTTGCCTCCTTAATCCCATTATGATCTTTAAGGTTTGTTAATACAAATACAAGAAACAATAGTACAAATCACTTTACTAAGATTTTGCCTCCTTAATACCATTATGATCTTTAAGGTTTGTTAATACAAATACAAGAAACAATAGTACAACTCATTTTATTGAAGTCTAAAGAGCAAATGAAATAAGCACCTGAATTATGGATGAAATTTATCAACCGCAGTACATTTTTGGGTTTCTTCTGTGGTGTAGTACTTGATAGACACAAGCTCCAGTAAGCTCTCTGACAATTATAGCCCAATGGGTTTCTTCTGTGGTGTGGTACTTGATAGACACAAGCTCCAGTAAACTCTTTGACAATTATAGCCCTCTCCCCATTTGGACCTTAACTTTCCGACAGCAAAACATCAAGCCACAACATCTGCTTTCTTCGAGATGAGAAAAAAAAGCTTTTATTATGTACTTCACAATTCTTCTCTTAACTTCCTCCTGCCTAAACGTTGATTGATTTTATAACTAGCGGCGAAACTAAGATTTCAGATCAACTCGGGCACCAAATAAATAAACAAATTGCTGTGGAATGATTAGCATTCTCACGAATTGACAAAACGAGTAGTGATAGCTTGAGTCAAACAGGTGCACAAGTAGTTAAATGAGGGTTGACAACAACAATGACAGATCCTATCTTAATGTTGCTCGTCAGTTGTATGCAGAATGCAGCAGTCAGTGATGCGTTAGGAGTGTAGGCCCAACCATTTATGCTGCGCGAGGCGGTTGTCATCTTTTGTCAATCGGACGTCCTTTTCTCCAGTAGAAGACCTTGTGCAGTTGAGCGTCTTGCGCAACTTGAAAAATAGCTTGAGCATCTTCGTCTTTCGTCGGTTGTGATCTTAGCGAGGGGCCGTGATTTAAGTCTGATGCCCAGTCACAAGTTCCATCACGTCGGGGGGCCTTTGCAAAGTTGTGCTTCATTATTGTTGGGATATTTTGTACGAACAGATTTGGGAGGGATTTGGATGGTATGGCCGGAGGTGGGCAGTTTGCAGTGTCTGTCACCTCTTAGAAAAACTGGAAGTTCTCCAATCAGAGAATTTTTTTCAGGAAAATATGGTCTCATCGCCACGACTTCGTTGATTGCGCACAATATTGATATCTCTGAAAATAGATTCCGAAAGTTTGGCTTGGGTGAACTTCGGTTGAAGGGTGAAGGGTCTAATTTGTGTATCTTTCTAAGAGGAGTTCAACCCCACTTTCAAATTCGGATTTTATCAAGTTGTTCTAGATAAATCGCCTTCAAAAGTTTTCAGGTTGTATGAACCAAGCAACTTATATTTGCTTTCCCTAAAATTGAAGGAGTGCACTACTCAAATGTGTTAGTGAATAATTCCACCCCAGCTTGTAACTCTTCAAGCAAGTCGAGACTAGCACGACGATATCCGACTTCATGTTGCAATTTGTCTATTCCACGGTTTTGTTCTTAGTTGCGGCGACTAGTTGTGGATTGAGCAACCTCGTACTTAATTTGGAATCAACACCATAAATCAACTTAAATAACTTGGCCCGCCTTCCTTTGACCATTAAAACTCCTTTTTTAGAAGGTCTAAGAGCATCTTATTCATTTTCTTTGTCTTGATTGTTGCTCTTAGAATGATGGGCTAAGGAGAATTTGAGATAATACCCATTCATCGAAATAAACTTCATAATCCCTTGTCAGCAAGCCATATCTCTGTTTAAGACAACAGTGGCGGTGAGAAAAGCAGTGGTTTAGGGTAGGATTCAAGTGGTTTGGAATAATTGGCAGAAAAAGCTGCGGATTATTTGAAGAATCTTTCAGCAGCGTTATGAAAGGATTTGCAGGCTTATTCGTTTAGAAGAACGACTTTGTGGTAGCCACAAAATACAGAAGTAGGGATCAATAATTTAGTAATTTATCAACAATCTTTGTAAAAATAACACCATTAAATATCTAAGAAGTAGAAATGAGTGGCAAGAAATACCTAAAAAAACATTACAAATCTGCAAACTACAAATTGGATATCTATAATTTTACAGATCTAGCAAGTTCTATAAGTATGCTTGTAGATGAACAATTAACTGACCAGAAAACTTCATGATTACTGGAGAAAGTTTATTAAAAGGCTAAGTGATTTGGATGAAGAAAAGAAAAAAAATGCAGAAAGTACAAAATATCGTTGCGGGCCAAATGGAGACCTAGCAGAACAACAAGGAAGAGCTCTGAAGTAGAGAAGTTTGGTTGCTCGCCGACTCGAGCCCTAGTATGATGGAGAGGAAGAGATTTGAGAAGTAAAGATCAGTCACTTTCCTTGGGAGAAGAAGATTTTGAAGAAGATCAATTGCTTGCCGATGAAGTAGAAGAAGGCTGACCTTCGAACTGTTCTGCAATCAGCTATAGGCGGCGTGAGGGAACAAAAATGTCGGGGATAAGAGCAACACCTGCAGCTGCACCCCAGGTGCTGACTCCTAAGTAAGCCTCTTCCCTTTTACCCTTCCCATTTCTTGCAGCGGCACCCTTCCGTGGATCCCTCGCCCTCCAACAGCTGATCTTCCAGCCGCACCAAATCCCGTTCAAGCTCTGGCGGAACTCTCCCTGGCTATTCCAGACATCCTGAATAGATATTTCATTCTATGTTTACAACACTGAATAGATATTTCATTAATATTGTCTCTTTGTCATACCCATGTACTTTGTAATACCATTAGTTGTGAATACGGGAGAACACCAAAATGTTTGACATCTATCCTTTGCACAACTGTAATACAACGAGCAAAGCTTAGTATTCAACATAATTATTGGTTATCAAGAAGTTAACCATGATCATTGTAGATCTTTCTCAAGACAACTCCTATGCTAACTCACAGATTCTCCATTCTCCATCCACGTGCATGGTATAGGATGTTTCCTTCAAAAATTCTTGTTATGCATAGTTGACAAAGACAATGAATTCAGTAACCAAGTCAAGAAGTGCATATGGCCAACCACACTTCTTGGTACATATGAGATGTTGAACTTGTTGAGCTCATCACGCACTTTAGTGGCCCAAAGTTCTCGAGTTATGTAAAAAGTCCTTGAATGAGATGAGCTTTAAAGTACGGTTATAATTGCTGTGAAGTGATGACCAGTGCTACGAATATCCGATACATTATTTGGCGTGTCAGTTTGTCACCTATGAACACCTTACTGAACACAAATTTTATCAACACATTTTTTTTCGCTACAACGCCCACGCCAAGATATAGAATGAACTCGTCAGGCAGCCAACTTTGTTGTGGTGGAGATGAAGTCCATAGTTTTTTAACATCCAAATATAGGAAGCTCGTTAGATGGTGTTGGTAGAAAATTGAAGAGTAAGAGACCAAGAAACTTTATCACTTATATTAATCACCCCAACTTTTAACAACATGATTACAAAAGTCAATAGAATGAACAAGGAGATGAATTCACTATGGATATCCGATACATTATTTGGCGTGTCAGTTTGTCACCGGTGAACATCTTGCTGAACACAAATTTTATCAACACAATTTTTATCTCTATAACGCCCACGTCAATATATAGAATGAACTCGTCAGGCAGCCAACTTTGTTGTGGTGGAAATGAAGTCCATAGTTTTTTAACATCCAAATATAGGAGACTCGTTAGATGGTGTTGGTAGAAAAATGAAGTGTAAGAGACCAAGAAACTTTATCACTTATTAATCACCCCGACTTTTAACAGCATGATTGCAAAAGTCAATAGAATGAACAAGGAGTAGAATTCACTATGGATAGAAGGTAGAGATGAAGGGATCATGTGTTTTGCAGATCTAGGTTTCATTTGGTCCGGCGTTTCACCGGGGGTTTGAGGCAAACGCTGTCGGACAGCGCCTAAACAATTGAAGCCGCGTCTCTGTTTGCTCCGTTTGCGCCCGCAAGGAGGAAAAGTCCCCCCCCCCCCCCCCCCCGCTCCATTTCGATCCCCGCCTGCCCCCCCCCCCCCCCCTCCGGTCGCAATGATCAGTGTGTCCCGCCACCGCCTAACCAAATAAAGCCTTAGTGTACTTCAAAGATCAATTTATTGAGCCCACCGGATTGCTAGTCCTAATCTATTTATAGACATCCAAAGATGAGTTGTAGGGGGCAAAGTCTGTAAACATTGTTGCTTGTCAAAATTTTGTAAAATTTTATCTGGAAATGGTGATTGCCATCCGCCAAGACCCATATTGGTATAAGAGTCATTGATTGGAGAAGGAAATGATTGGCATGCAATTGTTTTTTCAGGGGTTGTCCTTAATTTGTGGTTGTGAGATGTCCCTGAAATCAAGATAAATTCTTTATGGAGAGGTTGTTGTTGTTGTTGTTATTGTCTTGCTACAAAGTTGTTTTTTATTGTGAGAATTCGTGGCCGAGCTCTACAAGTTGCCAATGGATAATCATTAAAAAGTCTATGGAGTTATGATAAGAGTATATCTTGATGTGTTAATGTTAACTTTATTTCAAAGGAGAGTCCTACTTATGGAGATAATGAGTGTGAATGTGAATCTATGATTGAATTAGAAAAGACAAGTTTTTGTAATTAGCTATTGTTCTATAATTTCCCTCCCACTCAATCAATTAAATGAGCATAAGAAAGTTGGAAATATATTTTTGTGATCTAGGAACGTACACCAGAAAGTAGGAGAGATAAACATGCTCAAAGAGAGACTTATACCATCTTTTTCAGTTCGGCGTTATGAATCATCATTGATCTTGTTGAGTGTAGTAGGAGTGTTAAACCTAAACTATGGAATATTAAACAATTATCATTCACATTACATTGGGTCTACTCTTTCTTCTACCCAATTCTTCGACATTTATTCTAGGTGCCCATCTAATTGATGAATTTTTGATATTATTGTACATGTACAAAGCATCTATATATTTAAATGCGATTGCAATAGCAATGTGGATTGCTAATGAGACCAAATTAAAATAATAAAAAACTTAAACCAAAAAAAATGTTCAGTATAATTCATGCAATAAAGTTGATGGGGTTCCATCAGATCGTGCACTTGGAGGGGTTCACCGCAATGAGGGACCCACATTCATTTATTCGCGTAGGAAGACTTGATCGAATCGCCGATCCAACTCTGTCATTGCGTCTGGCACGTCGCCGCGAGTCAAAAACATATATTTCTCTATTTTTTAAAAAAGTTTATTTTCATGAATTTAGGCTCTGTTTGGTTGAGCTGTTGCTGATGAAAAGCTGCTGATGATAAGCTGCTGATAGAAAAAGTGTTGATTCTGGGAAATGGAGTTTTGTTAAAAAACAGTTTGGGTGAAATGGAGTTTGCAAAACGGAGTTTTCAAAAAGTTGTTTGGAAACAAAACGAAGTTTTGAGTAATTTTTTTTCCATATTTTTTGATTACCAACACGCATGAGCACACCCATGAGCATTAAAACCTGTATTGGTCTAATCAAAGAAAAGCTAAAAAAACTCATCTGTACAAATAAATGAAACCCTAACAAAATCTTGAAAAAGGTCAGAGAATCTCAGATCTAATTAAGAATTAATTTAGATGCAAGATTTATGATTCAAATTGAATAGAGAACAAAATTCGCACAAACCATCTTCAAAATAGTTAGAATAAGCTGAAGATATGATGCAATATCAACAGAACTGCGAGGGATTGTAGTGAAAGAAAGTGAATATTGCTCACGAATCCATTAAAGACCGTCCCAAAAGAAGTGCAAAGAAGGCGTAGAATCTATATAAGGAAGGAAAGATCGAAAGCTCACTTGTCCCAGGTGATATCCTTCTGATTAACCGCTGCTTTCTTCTTCGAATCCATGGCTTCTCTGTTGCTGATAACGGCGAAAGGAAGAACGAGAGGGAGAGAAACCCTAACAATTGATTCGATGGAGTGAAGAGGACCAAATGTCGTTGGAGAAGAAGCAGCAGGCTGGATTGGCTGAACGAGAGAAGTCTGCGGCTCGACGGGGAAGGGATTCACGACGGAATAATTTTGCGAGGAACTGCAGCTGGACGCGTGAAATAATTGCGGACGACAAACTACTAAAAACTGCGGAAAAACCCAAACGGGTCCATTTGGGTTTTTTTAAAATAAGCTGCGCCAAACGCAGCTTATGCTCTAAAAGGTGGTGCGTTTCCTCCGCACCGCAGGCCATAAGCCCAACCAAACGTCACCTTAGTGTCCAAGCTCACCGGTCAATCATAGTCGTTGATGGTGAAGCCCTAGTTTGTTCTCCTCCTAAAAATTGGTGTTGTAGGGGGCTGAATTCAGTCATTGCAGAATTTTGGAGAAGTATTCCCAGATTCCAGCGACCACCTCACGGTGCCGACGCCGTGGAGCCCTAGGTGACGACTCCTAGGTTGGTTTCTCCTCCCCTAACCCTTCCCCTACCTCTTGCCATCCTTTTCCAACCCTAATCCCTCATTTCCAGCCACCGCCGACCCCAAACCTGCGGCGCTAAAGCGGACGGCCTGCTGTGAACCGGCCGTCGCCAGCCTCCCGCCACCTTCCTCCCACTTCCGCCCCTTCCTCCGCCCCCCAACACTGTCGCCGAACCTTCCTCCACTCTCCAGCAAGTCAACCGGCCAGCCTACCTCCAGCCGACCACCCTAAGCCCAGGCTGACCCCTCCTCTAGCCACCCCTCACGTGGATTCACTTCCCGCACCCCCTATTCTCAAGATCAATCTAGATTTGAGAATTCCAACCCCCGATCCGTCGTTTCCCTCCACTCATATTATACCATTTTTGGCCAGGATCTGCTCCTACACATCAGATCGACCCTTCCCCTGCCCGGATCTACTTATACGTGGCCGGATCCTCCATTCTCTTGCCCGATCTCACCATTTACCGCCAAGGACATCCCACCATCATTGTCATGCCGCTGGTTCCATCTCCGATCGCCGGGCTACACTTCTGGATCCAAATTCTTCAGTGCCTCGATTCATCCATCTATTTTGTGAGTACTTGTGGTATTGGATTATTTGAACTGACATTTTCATTTAGTGAATTACTATATTTTGTTGCGACTCTTGCTAGTAGAAATTGTC
The DNA here is from genome assembly GCA_039583875.1 of Platanthera guangdongensis. NCBI lineage: Eukaryota > Viridiplantae > Streptophyta > Magnoliopsida > Asparagales > Orchidaceae > Platanthera > Platanthera guangdongensis. The sequence goes on along the minus strand of CM077154.1, from coordinate 142,932,213 downwards.
TTTAATAAGCTAATAATTTGCAGGAGTAGACATTCGCCGCGCGCTTTGCTTTGACCCTCCGAGCGGAGGAAGCCATTATAAATTGCCAAAATTAATTAACTATTTTCAATTTCAAATATTTGCGTGGAGTTAGAATTCTCATTGCTCAAATTTATTTGTCGAGTTATCGACGATTATATTACATTTAGGTTCAGATTAGTGTGTCACCCTTGCACTACCACCTAGCGTGTCACCCTTGCCTACCCCTACATCGTTTTGATATCAGATGCAAGGTTAGGCCATTTGCATGCTCCGTAGTGGTAGGATCTTTAGAGGAAGCATTGTAGAGCCGCAAGTCACCGACGACCGAACGACGAGCTTGAATTCGGGCACCGCTTTTGCAGAGTTTCAGCGCCTTATCCTAGACCGTTTTGACGTTTTAGGTGTCCAGTTCAACGATGTGCGTCATGATCTTGCCGAGATGAATCTTCGTTTAGACAACTTAGAGAATGTCAAGGACACTCCAACACAGCGTGGCTAGTCACTTGAGGACGATCATGATGCTCATCCACGTCATGACCAGCGCCCGAGAGATGGTCAGCCTCCAGCAGACCGCCATCGTCGTGATATTCCTCATAAAGCCCCAATTCCGCCGGTAAGGCGAAATCCTGACTTTGTGATGGAGCATAGGAAAGCTCCGACGCGGGATAGGCTTCCCCATCAGCGTGATGAGTACCGTATGCCACGTCAGCCTCAGCCTGACCCCAGAGATCGTGTGCCCCCACACGGTCGTCGTGATCATCACCACGATTAATATTATCCCCGGGTCGGAGAGAGCGTGGTCCCCCACCCGCTCGATACGACTACGCTCATGACGAGTACCCCGAGGATTATCTCGACCCACGGAGGGGAGGCCACCACCACGACATCACTCGTCGTATTCGACTCGACGGCCCTTCGTTCGATGGTCGCCTAGATCCGAAAGCCTTCAGCGATTGGCTCTTGGACATGGACCACTATTTCGAGTGGAATGAGATGAGTGACCAGCGTTGCGTTCGCTTCGCAAAAATGAAGCTGGTCGGGCAGGCTACGGTATTCTGGATTAGCGTAGAAAGAGCATTCGAGCGAGATGGTTATTACCCCATCACCAGGTGGGATGAGATGAAACAAAGGTTGAGCGAGAAGTTAAGGCCACTGTCGAGGAAGACTGAGAGAGTGACGCCGAGAGATCTTTAGAGGTGAGAGTGATTAGACGCCTCCTACACACCCCTCTTGTAAATGAGGATTGCCGATGCACCACCATCTTTTACACATACTTTTCTAGTGCAAGTTGGCTATCGACAGTCGGAGTTGCATGAACATCGTGGCCCAGAAGGGGCTTGACCGTATGCAGGTGAAGGCAGAGAATCACCCCCACCCATATAGTGTCGTCTGGGTAGATAAGACGGCAATTCAGGTCACCCAGTGCTGCCGCGTCCCGATCACCATTGCTTCATTTCAGGACAAGGTCTGGTGCGATGTCATTCCCATGGACGTCGCTCATGTGCTTCTTGGCCGCCCCTGGCTGTTTGATCGTGACGTCACGCGTTTCGGCCGCTCGAACACGTGTGTCTTTTATTACAATTTTTGGCACGGATCCGCTCCTACACATCAGATCTACCCTTCCCCAGCCCGAATCTTCTTATACGTGGCCAGATCCCCCATTCTCTTGCCCGATCTCCCCATTTACTGCCAAGGACAGCCACCGTCATCGTTGTCACGCCGTCGGTTCCACCTCCGATCGCCGATCTACACTTCCGGATCCAAATTCTTCAGTGTCTCGGTTCATCCCTCTACTTTGTGAGTTATTGTGGTATTGGATTATTTGAATTGACATTTTCATTTAGTGAATTACTACATTTTGCTGCGACTCTTGATAGTAAAAATTGTTTTTAGTACGCTAATAATTTGCAAGAGTAGACATTCGCTGCACGCTTTGCTTTGGCCCTCAGAGCGGAGGAAGCTATTATAAATTGCCAAAATTAATTAACTATTTTCAATTTCAAATATTTGCGTGGAGTTAAAATTCTCATTGCTCAAATTTATTTGTAGAGTTATCGACGATTACATTGCATTTAGGTTTAGATTAGCGTGTCACTCATGCACTACCACCTAGCGTCGTAGGTTTTGTGCACCCGTAGTCTACCCCTACATCAAAAGTGATACTTAAAGCATGCGCATTGTAGCAGTCAAGAGGAATAGACATTAGAATTTCACATAAATATGTGAGGAGAACCCGTAAAATTCAAGCAATTTCTAAACTTTTAAAAGATACATGGAAATTAAGCTTGCTATTAAAAAAGGTATGCGATCTAAACCATAAAAGAAATCAGCATCAGGAATCATAAAGAACATGCATGAAGAATCAAATCAAGACATATAAATTTAAGATTTATAATATATAGATCAATACCTCAAAGAGATGACGTGTCCTTTGCTCTCTACTAGAAGCATTGATGTTTATCTCCAATCTTTCAAGTTCTGCTTCAAGCTCAGCCTCTATTTCACTTAGGTTCTTCCCAACCTTAGTCATACATACATTATCACAGTCATCCATTTTCTGCGCAGGATTGTAGATATTTGAATTTTGGTTTTGAAAAATATCAATGGATTCATGTAGATTATTACGTTCAAGTTCTTCGCTTCCATCGGTTCCATTAGCGAGTTCTTTCACAGTCAATAACTCCTTCATCTCAAGCTCTTCATGTAAATCTTGGACCAGGTTTTTATTGTCTTTTAAAAGCTTATTCAAATTCTCTACTTCTATTCTATGTGATGCAACATTGGATGTAGCACCTATAGCGACCCCAAGAAGGAACATGAGCATTCCATCACCAGAATCTGGAGGAAACTGAGGTAAGAAATTAGAAAGCATACAAACAGACAGCCAGATTAGTCTATGAAAAATGAAATTCGTTGGGAAAGAAAGTTAACAAATTTAATTTTTGAATTTGATGAAAACTAGCTTACAAAAACTCAAACTTCAATCCTGAAAGTAACATTTGAGAAGGACAAAAGATAGTCTATATATGCTATGATGTTATAAAAAGGGAAGCCCCCATGACCAGTAGAATCGATGTGGGAACATGCCTTGACGTGCATTACCTTTTTTTTCATTACTTCTCATTCGCGATTATCAGACAAATTCGCAGATTAATTTATGGAGATATGTGGCAAGAAATAGATGTTGCACGGTCTACATTTGAGATTGTGAGCAACACATGATAGCCCAAACATAATTTCTATGATTATCCTAGGTTTAGAAAATATTTTACAGAGATTTGTCTAAAATTCCATCCGTTCATTTATTGGCCGGTCGAAATTTAAACCATATTTCCAGGAATAGAATTTATAAAAATCATTTTTATTCTATGAAGTTTACATAATATTGAAATTATAACCATCTTGATATTATTTATGTTGTTTCTGTTTTTCCTATGAAGTTAACGGTCTATCTTCTTCCCAGCTTCTCACTTTGTTTTACGTGCTCAAATCACTCTCAAGTTAATTTCCTTGCAATGTGGAAATGAGAAATAGCTTCTCACTTTGGATGATGGCACATAAATGGCCCCTTATATAGGCTTGTCAATGAAGTTGTGGACGAAAATGAGATATGGAATGCAGAATTCACAGATGTTCAGCAGCTGCTTGATGCCGATCTGGAGGGATCTTTCAGCACAAAGTCTTATTGGGACTCCTTGTTTTAGCAGTCGACAAAGAATTGAATGGAGCAAATGGGTAAGGTCACCTCTTATTCCCCCATCAGGAGTATGTTTGTGTGGAAAGCTACAAATAATGGAGATTTAGTCGATAATAATTACAGGTACATAGGTATTCTCAAGGTTTTTAAATATTATTGTTACATAAAAAATCCTAACACTAAAGACATTATCAACATAATATCAGTGAACTTGCTAACTCTCTTTTGAATCGTTTTGAGAGAATCTTTGGTATAGGTTTTAAAGATAGCATCAACTTCAATATTACACTCAGAAGGTGTAACACTAAAGCTTTAAATGTTGTAAGAAGCAAATATATGGACATGTAATCTTTAGCGCCCATGTATTCATAACTTTGGCACATGTGGAAAGAGAAATGCAGAAGAACAAATGAAAATAAAATTTGTGATGTTAATACCATTATCAATTAGATTCATTTGAATATGATTAGTGATACTAAAAGGCTGAGCAAGGTGGTCTCTGAGCTTCGTGATGATATCTTTTTTCTTATTTGGCTTGGTACTCGGGCTTGTCAGTAAAATCTGGGACCTTCTCAGTAATTGATGATCATTATTCTTTTATACAATGTATCAAGATAAGTAATATCAATTCCCTTAAGTTGCATATTATATGCAAAATTTACTTTGTTATTCAATGCTCCACCATGCATATATTTAATAATTATAATATATACTTGACTTATATTTTATCATTAACGTGCACTAAATCATGGTTAAGATTGCTATCAAGACAATCTCAATATTCTTCTACCACACCACCAAATTGGATCAAAAAAATCTTACTTGGCTTAAAATCAAATTCAGAGCTAATCTAGTTCTATCTCGATCTGGTTAGTTCAAATCGCTTGATTTCAAGATAACTAGAAATGATTTTGAGTTGGATGGAAAAGGAGTCAAGGTGAATTGAGGAGAACTGAAGATAAACTTTGTTACAGTGAGTGCGAAAACTCTGTAAAAAAATTTTGCAACAAGGAAAATGAATTTGGAGCTTATACAAGAGTAACAAGATATATGCAATAACAAAATATCAGTAAAGTACAAACAGTACAGAAATACTAAGCACAAAATATTACTTTATGACATTACTCTGCAAAGTAAGAATTGAGGAGAAAGAAACTTCAGCACAAAGCACAAAAAAGTAGGAATTAGAAACCCTACCAGCATTCAACGAGAGATAGAGATGAGTTACATGAAACAACATAGATGAAAAGTGACACACGCCCCTTCAATACCAAGTATGTTCGGTCTCTTTCTAGATTATACGATGAGATCTTCGCCGTTTGATCTACTAATTTTAAAATTAAATAAAATTTAAAAAGAGAGTAAATCAACCCAAATCAAAGAACTTGGGATAAGCAAGCATGATGCGGAGCATAGACGAGCACTTGCAGTGGATAGCGAGTTTTGGGGCCCGTTCGGGGTCAATTGGCGACTTTCCATATAAGGCGTGCCCGGATCGACGATCGGACTCCGCGGATGAGTCCTGATTCGCGTTGCAAATCAATTTCATATATTAGTTTATTATATTTGCATTTATTTTGATGAATTTGGGTGGCTCCACCTCCGACCAATCATAGCCGTTGATGGGCGATGCCTTAATTCTTATTTTATTATAAATAGAGGTGATAGGGGGCTGACCTAGGCATTACAGAATTTGGTGAAAAGAAATCCCGGATTTCAGCGATCAAGCCACGGTGTCGACTCTGTGGAACCCTAAGTGATGACTCATAAACTTGTATCTTCTTCCCCAAGCTATCCCCTAACCCTAGTCTCCTTTTCCCCACCGTAAATCCCCCTCTCTAAGCCTCCACAGCCCCAAATTCAGCCACCCTGTTAATGCATGTTTGTTTTGTTTCAAGTTACTATTCAAGAATGAAATTTACTGTTCAAAGTCTATAGTTTTTTCCCCCTCCAATTCACCTTGTTGTCGCCCCTTTTTGCGTACGTTCCCGCAATCCCAAACCCACCAGCCCTCCTACTCTGCCTCCCAGCAACCCCGACCACCGCTAGCCCTACTCCAACAAAACCCACCACCGGCTGCCCACCTGGAGCCTTCCCTACACCGCCGACCACCCCCCTCTTTGTTGTCCAAACAACCGACCACCCCCAAATCCCCTCCTCTCCAAACTGCCAATTCCCTTCCGTGGATCCACCTTCCAAACAGCCGTAAGATTATAGATCAGTCCAGATCTAGAGTTTTGGCACCCCGATCAATTATCTCCACCACCCGTTCATCACCCCCACCACTCATATATCCCCACTTAGCCCGGATCCGCTCTCAAACATCGGATCCAACCATCCCTTGCCCGGATCTACTCCCTTGTGGCCGGATGTATCTATTTTCGGCCTGAGCTCGCCATCCACCGCCGAGGACAGCCACCGCCATCATTTCCACGCCGTCGGTTCCACCTTTGATTGTCGATTTACGCATCAGGCTCTGGAATCTTCATTGTCTTGCTCAGTCCATTATTTAGTGAGTATTGTTGTACTAGATTATTATTTTCAGTATTTATTTATCGGATTGGACATCATATTGATTTGGATATCTCGTATATTAGTAGTTTGTTACAGAAATATTTTGATTTACGGGACTTTATTTGTCGTGGGCTCTAGCTTTGGCCCTCCATGCAGAGAAAAGCCTAAGCTTGTTTGCCCTAATAAATTATTTGTATCTTGCTTTCAATATTCTGCGTAGGATGATAATATTTATTATCTAATTTGTGATCTAACCGTAGGGTCTGCATAACATCTAGGGTTAGGTCGCAGTTTATCTGCCGCCTATAGATTCGTCATGTGTCAAAGCTTAGACATTGTAATACAATATATTTTTATTAAATTTGAAGTTATAATCTATATATTTATATAATACTTAATAATATATAACTAACTATTTTGATTCACGATTAGTGCTGACCTGATTCGAAATCGACTGAAAATTAGATCTGACCAATTTCTTTGATAGGAGGTTTGGCCAATAGCTTCATTTGTTTGGTTCAATTCAAACCAAAATTTGATACAATCTTCGATCTCTAAGTCAATGTAACAACCCAACTCATGGTACTTCAAATATGGAGTTATTGCTATATGTATTTCCATCAATTGCATTAGTGTAAACATCAAATCCATTATGGATCTCTATGGAATAAAATCAAACTCATTCTACACACCCAATATATATTTGAAGTGTAATAGCACAAGCAATTAGCTTATGTAATAACACGTAAGAACTCGCCAGATTCTCTGGCCAGAAACTTGTGCTCATTATGTTTAATTAGGCTCTCAACATAACTAATAACTCCATAACTTGACCATTTTTGTGGAGACAACTTTTGTGTGAATTGTAATACGAAGTTGTTGCGATGTATCAAGAATCACAAACATAAAAATAGTGCATTAAGAAGGAAGGAAGATACAAAATATTGAGACCTCTATCTGATCTCTTGAGGGTTGGTTCCCACTAAGGGCCTTCTCTCCAAAGAGAGCCCAAGGCTGAATAATGATCCAAGATAAAAAGATTTCTCACACTAAGGCTTCCTTATATAAGAGGAGACCCCGCTACAAGACAATACACAAAAGGATAAAACAACACATAATTAATACAAGATTATTATGAAGGTAAACATGTCATTGAGAGACTCTTGCGAAATGAGGTTGATCGTCCAAGCGCACGCGTGTGACATGTTCACAATTCGAGATGCTAGCGAGGTGAGTTTGATAGTCCGAGCGCATGCGTGTGACATATTCGCAATGTGAATACGTATCAACATCTTCGACTTGAAAATTGACCGTGTCCTCAAGGTCAAGCGAGGTGAGCCGAACAGGAAGATTGCCATAGCAGTGGATGCACACTACTTGGGTCGGGTTCCGGGGCAAAGGCCTTACGACTTGAAGAGTGGTTGCTTAAACATGTACGGATTTTAGTGATTGTTGAGGGGGAAAGTATTAGGATGATGAGTAAGTACTGGTGAGGTGAAATGAAACCCAGGAAAAAGTTGGGGGGAAGTAGAAAAGTGACAACATGCAAGGGTGGCAGGTTCAAGATATTTTCACTTGCGTGAAGGAACAATGTAGAAAATAGTAAGTGTGTGTGAACAAAGTCGGGAGGGTTGTGTAAAAAAATACATTAGAAATTAATGTGAAAGGAGAGAAAACGGCGTGTTCACCGTGCATGTGACGCAAAAGGCACCATGATTACTGTCGACCTGATTCAAAATCGACTGAAAACAATGTTTTAAATATTGGATGTCGGACACATATCGGATTGTGTTTTAAAATGTCGGATGTCGGAAGTCGGAGACATGTCGGGGATATTTTAAAATATCGGATTTTTGTATATTATAAATAAAATTTTTATTTAATGTATACTAACTATAATTATATATTATAAAATAGAAAAATAATATAACAAATAGATAAAAAATGAGTCATTTATATTACGAAATAAATTTAAATAGTATCTAAGAAAAAATATTATTAACAAATACAAAATGATACATTGTAAAATATATTTAATATTATACACTAATTTTATTTTGATAACAATAAGTTTATTGCAAATAAAAAAGATTTAAAAGTTAAAAATACTTAATTTATTATAAGTTTTTTCAAACTTATAAATTTATATTAAAAATATGAAACAATCACCTAATAAATGTATTAAATATTTTTCTATTTTTTATAATATGAAATTAAAAATTTGTGAAATAATTATACAAAATTGATTATAAGAATAAAATGTTAAAAAATTAAAATAATAAGTTTAATCGATTTAAACATACATAATATAGTATACATAATATAGTATTCATATGTGATTTAAATATATGATATTTGTCTGCAAATATAACATAAAATAAAATATCGGGTGATATATTTAAAAGTTGTGTCGGCTGATATATCGGAAAAGATCGGACATGTCGCCCTATATTTTACAAAAGGATAATAATCTATTATTTTGAGAAAAACATATCGTTTTCCTCTAAAAAATGACGTGTCGGGAGACATGTCGGACATGTCAGAGGACATTTAAAACAGTGACTGAAAATTAGATATACAATTTCTTTGAAATGAGGTTTGGCCAATAGCTCCATTTGTTTGGTTCAATTCAAACCAAAATTTGATACAATCTTCGATCTCTAAGCCAATGTAACAATCCAACTCATGGTACTTCAAATATGGAGTTATTGTTATATGTATTTCCATCAATTGCGAGACTCTTACGAAATGAGGTTGATCGTCCAAGCGCATGCGTGTGACATGTTCACACTTCGAGATTCTAGCGAGGTGAGGTTGATAGTTCGAGCGCATGCGTGTGACATATTCGCAATGTGAATACGTATCAACACCTTTGACTTGAAAATTGACCGTGTCCTCAAGGTCAAGCGAGGTGAGCCGGATGGGAAGATTGCCATAGCAGTGGATGCACACTAGTTGGGTCAGGTTCTGGGGCGAAGGCCTTACGCCTTGAAGAGTGGTTGCTTAAACATGTACGGATTTTTAGTGATTGTTGAGGGGCAAAATATTAGGATGATGAGGAGTAAGTATTGGTGAGGTGAAATGAAACCCAGGAAAAAGTTGGGGGGAAGTAGAAAAGTGACAACATGCAAGGGTGGCAGGTTCAAGATATTTTCACTTACGTGAAGGAACAATGTAGAAAATAGTGAGTGGAGACAATATGTGAATAAAGTTGGGAGGGTTGGGTAAGAAAATACATGAGGAATTAATGTGAAAGGAGAGAAAACGGCGTGTTCACCGTGCACGTGATGCAAAAGGCACCATGAAAGGTGGAAGTGAGAGTGGCACGGTGAGGTGAGAGTGAGCTCAAGGGATTTTGGAAAACGAAAGTGAGGCGCCAAGAAAGCTGAGCGGCGGGGAGCTCGAGGAAACGGCGGGGAACAAAAAAAGCTTGTGAAGCAAGGGGAAGCTTGTGAACCACCTGGAGGAGCCACTTCCACGATTTTGGCTGGAAGTGGGATGAGTCATTGGCTGTCAATGCAGATCATAAGGTGTGAAGGAACCAGGGGGCTCGAGATAGGGTCGTCGGCGGTCTAACGAAGGGGGCGTTGGAGAAAGAGGAGGCTTCGGCGTTTACCATGGAGAACAACAAGAGGAAAGATTCACCTAAAGGGTGAGGGACGACGTGTGGTACAGTTCTGGTATACTATGTTATTTAATAAGAATGTCTCGAATTCTATGCCAAAAAATTCTATATAAGTGAAGGTATGCTATGCTATTTAATAATGATATCTAATTAGATATAGGAAGATGTAATATAGTACTCAAATATTTACCAATTATCTAGTGAAGAATGAAAGTTCTTAATGAATGGAGAGGACTTCGATTTATTCAATATTATTCCTAGTGAATAATGATGTTTCATTCAATATTATTCTTTAAATTTTTCCTTCTGATTTATTTTAGTAGAATTGAGATCACATCTTCATTCTTATGAATTATTTTCCGTTAATATCTTCCGTCAGCTTTTTTATTCTGCTAGAACTTATGGTTCAATATTAAAGCAAACATACTACATCAATATCTTTAAACCCTAATAGGTAAATCGTTTAGATTTAAATAATTTTTATGCATATTATTTTTAGAGCTAATTTTACTTTAACAATTGAATTAATATAGTATACCTCAATTCTATATCCATTATGTTATTTCAAAAGATTTATTCATTAAAACTCTTATTTAGTAATATCTCAAAACATTATTCCATTTATTTCATGACCTCTTCATCCTTGACTAAGGAAAAATTAACTTTACTCTCAATGCATCTAACTTAATCAATACCGCTATATCTGTTAGCTCTTTCCTTAGCTATTTAATATAAAACTTTCTCTCTCAATACCTAGACTACCGTGTAGCATTTGTTTTCCTCTCTACCCAAGACTTTGAGCTTCCTTATAACCATTGCAAGTTTCAAAACAATTTAATTTTTCAATCCTTAAAATTTAACCATTGCAAGTTTCTAAAAATTTTACAACATTCTTTTAAATTGAAGTGACAACTTTTATCATATCAAGTTTAGCTTAATTACAAGAATCAATTTGTGCCTTTAAATAACACACAAAAGATTAATAGCTCCCGACCTTTCAAGTTCCTCAAATTTATTCAAGATATTTTTTTACCTGTTTCTTTGTAATTCTAAGAATATATTGCATGGTTAAATTTTCTCTTGGAAGATCTATCAAACATCACAAAAAGTATTTTCTCTGCTTTTAAATAGATAGTGTTCATTTTTTTAAGAACGGGACCTTCTCAATTCTTTAAGTATATCCTGGTTATTGCAAAATCATATGCTATTTTGAAATCAAGTATACTTCAACCGTCACAATTTTCCTCTCAAAGACCATCTTTTAAAACCTCTGCAATCATTCACATCACCCGATATGGTTATACCCTCTTACTCTAAATGCAACAATACAGCCATTTCTGTCCGAGGTTCCTTTATTAAATTATTGTCTAATAAACATACGGATCCCAAGCACTAATGATGTATTTCCTTATAATTTACTTAAAAGCAAAAGTAATATGGCAAAAAACTTGGAAACTTCAAATGTGGAGAAGCTAAACTTCATGGGTAAATGAAGGATCAGCCTACGAAGGCTACTTGACATAAGAATAAGACTAAGGGGCCCCATGCAAGTATTGCATCCAATCATTCCTTCCCTTGAGGAAAGAGGTTTCAAATCATTGTTTCCTTCAGAGGTAAGTGTTTAATGGCGTACATTTGTGTCAGCACAAGCTCCTCCCCATGGCTATTTTTTAAGGAAATAAATCAATATTCCTCCTAATTGTATTCAATCTATGTCTTGGAAGTTACATTAGGTACCATTCAACCTATCTTACCCCTATTGAGGTGGCAATTTACTCTAAAATAGACATTGCAAAAAGTAACATTTCAATAGTGAATTTCATCCCTTTATTAAGACTCTTTACTACTTTGACTGAGCAATTTGGCACCCTATTAATAACACTAGTCAATGCAAGATATTTATCTATTAAGTTCTCTATAGACAATTATTCTATTCCACCTTAATATAACCGTCCCAACATATAGACGATTCTAACTTTCCCTATGTATTTAAATTCTTCTAAGGCAGCTTGAATATAGGTATTAATGTACTACATCCTGCATGAAGCACTAAATTCACAAATGCTTCAAAATACCAATAAAATACACTAATATTAAGGTAAAGATAGGGAAAAACAATGTCGTGTGTAGTTATTCTTAAAGAGTAGAAGCAGAAGTTTCAATCTAAGTGTTTATCTTCATGGTTGTCAAGAGATAACAACTATCTTTCTCCATCACTCACTCTGCTTACTTCTAGTTCAGATAAATAAGGTGAAATTATATGAGGTCTTATGCCAGCACATTGATCAACATAGCTTCATAAAGGTCATTTTATTGCCAAAATTTGCATCATTTAAAATAAAATGTAACTGTTATTGATGACTTGTTAAATATTTAAGTACCATTTTTACATGTAAAATTCAGTACCAACTTGGGAAAATAACTATGTATGAGACTTTTCCATAAAGAGTAAGTGTATTTCTAGATAAAACCATACAATAGTAACTGTTATCCAAAACGTTTCATTGTGGCTCCTAGAACATTATGACCAAGCATATCAGTCATGTCCTAAATGGTATACATCACAGTAAATTAATAAATTTTCAGAAATTCCTAGTCACATATTTGAGCAATAAAAGGAAAGATTGGAACCTTTTGGATCAGAAATCTTACCCAATTTTTGGGACAACGAAGTATCTAGGCTTCCTAGCAAAGCTTTTCCATTATTTCCTTCTGCTTTTCTCGGTCTTCGTAAAGGTAAATGAGGAACACCCATCACAGTTCTCAATTTTTCAGTAACTGAACCACCTAATTGATCAACAGAAACTTTTTCAGAAGATACAAGAGAACCAAATTCATTGTTGCTTGTACTTTCAGGTTGTTCTACTTTCAACCAATCATCTCCGTTCCCAGGTATAAGACAAGATAACCTCTCATCTTTTCCAGATAAAGATGGATGAAAATTAAAAGTGTGCTCTTCAATCCCAACATTTTCACTGCGGAGATGAGGCGCAAAGAAATTATCAGTAAAAGTCACAGGTTTCAAGTTACATCCACCTTGTCGCCTTTTTTTCGAACCAATTGAATGCCTATTAGGATTAATTCTTCTCGGAGAACCGTGTGGAGTCCATGAAAAATCACCCCAATCAAAACTCCAGCGACTAGAAGAATCAGAACTTTCCTCCACCCTCTTCGAAGATTTCTCCCTTTTGAAAATCCATGGTTGCAAACTCAACAATGAGCCATTATCTCCCACGAATTCATCCCCCAAAACTGCACTGTAAATCTCACTGCTAGAAACCATCTCCCTTCTCACTGACGATATATCTGAACAAGTTCTCATGAACTTAGTAGAAATCTTTTCAACGTCAGAATAATCACTTTTTTTAGCTTGTCTAAGAAAGAACCTGGAGAAAGAGAAATCTCCAGACTGTGTTTTCTTCTGATCAACACTAGTATCCGCCAAGTCCATCAAGAATAGCTTCTTTGTGACTAAAACTAATTTGTTTTTCTAATCTCCTGCGCGTTCTCCGTCTCCACTCTGAACGAGAGGAGCACCAAAGCACGTTCTTAACAATGTGTGGCCGTGGCTCGTGAATGAACAGAAAACATTCCATTAATAAGAAAACTCGAAGCAATTACATCACCAATGGCATTCAGAAAACCCAACGTACTCCGATCCAAAGCAGCGGAAGTCCAGTTTAGTGAATATATGATCATCCAGAGAAAAATCAGTCGAAACTAAGCAATCCCTAGTGTTCTCATTCACCAAGGCCAGATGCATAAGATAAACACAAAATCCGACAACGAAGAGAGCAGGCCCCCACCTCGGGGAAGTAGGGGCATTAAACGGGACAGAATTTGAGAGCAGAATGAAAAGAGAGAAGATCAAAAACGAGCGATAGAGAGAAACTAACACCGAATTGAAGAAGATCGGAGCGCTTAGAGCAGAAAACCAACCATTTCTTTTCGTTATCTTCTTCGCAAAAAAACACGGGCCGGAAAAAAAAAACCTAGTTCCAGAATGGCCCGAACAGGATGGAGACGTGGAAAATTTGTTCCATAACAACCTGCCCTAATACAGTGATAGTACACGGAGGATTTCTTAGGCCCTGACAAATCATTTCTTTTCGTTATCTACTTCGCATATTTTTTTCTTTTCAAAACTTTACAATATAAAATACAAACTTTTATTACACCCTCAAAATATTGATTTTTGAAAAAATACATCTCCAAAGTTTAAAATTGATCAAATGGACCCCTCAAAATAGTTTTTTTGGCAAATGGACCCCTCAAAATGATCAAAATGTACATTATATGGTGCACATTGCCAAAAAAACCATTTTAGGGTGTGCATTTTGTCAGTTTTAAACTTTTGGGGTGCATTTTGCCAAAAACCTATATTTGAAGGTTGCATTTTGCCAAAAAGCCTCTTTTTTAGGTCCTCATCAATTAAAAACACTACAAGTTTGTAATTTTGCGAGATTCACAGTGGACAGTAAATCTATACATCATGACCCCACCAATTCACATGTTTTTATTAACCGAACTGACCTTTCTTTAACCAAATTTTCTTTCTATATAAAAGTTCACTCATATTAGAACAATTTTTGAAATCTTTATAAATTTAGATCCGTGAGATTTTTTCCTTTAATCTCTGGGGAGATGATTTTTGGTGAGATCAAATGGGCTTCTTAAATTTTTTGATATCTTGGAAAATAATGATAGTTTTTTTGGGAGATCAAAAATGAAAGATTTTCTAGAAGATACAAAATGATTGATCTCTTGAAAAATAAAAAATGATTTATCAAAAAAATCTCAATTGAGCGCGCTTGAAAGAAGAAATTCAAAACATTACCAATTTTATGAGATTTTGACACGTGTTGCGCTCTGATTTTGACATGTGGTGCGCTTTGATTTTCCATGATTTAATATTGAATAGAAATCATTCATAATCACCTACTATCATGTAAATCTATATTAACAATTTTTCTATGGACAAGCAAGTGTTTGATATAATGTAGCAGTAGTCAATTTCAATTCGACTAATGATCGAGTATATATACTAATTACAAAAAGTGAGCTACAAAATAGCCGAGTCTATTTCAGAAGTGCACGTCAACATTTTTTAGAAGCTGTTAACTATCGGGCAACACGAATTTGCACTTGCCCTAAACCTTAAACCATAAACCTTAAATCCTAAACTCTCACCGCCAACCCGCACGCAACTCTTCGTTAATTGCATCCGCCCTTAAAATCTTCTTCCCCCGCAATTAAGACGGCAGCCAGAGAGTCATCTTGATTCTTCTAAAACAAATCCATCTTGATTTTGCCAAGATGGAGTGAGATTGGATCCATTTCAAACATATCTTCCTCATTAATTTTTTTAAAAACAGTTCACCATACAAATACAGAGAGGGCCCGGAAAAAAGTCCCACCACAAGTGTGAAATGTAGGCAAGCATTTTTACTTCCATATAAAGAAAACATTTCAAAATTTTGAGAAACAACCCTGCCTCACCCTCCTAGCAAACAACTAACACTCGCCTTTATCCCATTATAGCGGGGTCGGTTATATGGATCCTTTGTCAACATTGTGCCCTATCTTTTGTCATAATCTCGCTAATGCCTAAATACGTGTTTCATTCCAAATAACATGCCTAATGTCTAAGACTCTCACAATGCCTAACAGGTGCCTCTAATGATCTCCTTTGTATGCATCCAAACCATCTTAGTCGAGTTTCTCATGTCTTCTCTGCAATTGATGCTACTCGTCTTATCCCTGATAAATTCATTCCTAATTTTAACCAGTCTCGTGTGTTCTCACATCCACCTAAACATTCTCATCTCCGCAACTCCCATTTTTTGCTCATTTACATAAGAAATATATATTATAAAAAAGAGAGATCCTTATTAGGCTGCCATTTTCATAAGAAAAATATATTATAAAAAAAAATTCAAATAACTCCAAATTAATGAATTCTAATTGTTTTAACAATAAATCAGAAACTTAATTTCATTTTCAACCATTGCATTTCCAATCATCTAATCCAAGCAATAATAACATCCAAAAGCCATTCATGCAAATCCTGCATGCACTAAAATAAATAAATAAATAAATAAAACCAAACAAATAAATAATATGCCAGCTTTTCATCATTATCATAATCGCAGTGAACTGCACACCAATAAAAATATCTGCAGCAAAATTAAAAAAAAAATCGCTCCTTTTTGGGGAAAAAATGAGAATACGGCGTTAATTTCAGTAAATTCATGGCTCCGGGGGCCCATTATTATTATCGCAAAAAAAAAGAGAAAAAGCACAAGGAAATTAGCCTTCGAGAGCTGACGCTCCTGATATGATCTCAATAAGCTCTGTGGTGATTGAAGCCTGACGAGTCCTGTCAAGACAATTCCAAAAAAATAAAAATTATTAGTTTTGGCTTAAATTTTATTTTATGGATGAAAAATGATAAATCAACCAAATTATTTTACAATATTTCAATTTCATATTTTTTTTAAATGACTAGATCCATTACAAAGGATAAAATATTGCACCTCTTTTTAATGTTAAGTTATTACAAAACATAAAATTGAAATATCTTAAAGTAATTTGTCATGTTTTATCACTTTGGAAAGGGTCACCCCTTTCAATGTAATGATTACTAAGGGTAAAATTAAAATAATATAAAATAATTTGGCTCATTTTATCATTTTGGAACATTTTAGTAAACCGGAGAAACTTAGAGGGGGGAGGTAAATGTAATTTTGAAAACCTCCCAAGTTTAAGTTTCAAAATGTATCCACAAAGATATCCCCCGAGTGGCTCTAGGGGTATTATTGTGCATGCATGCATTTTATGGCATGTAAACTTAGGCTTCGTTTGGGGGGACTTAATTTCACCGGTCAAGCGGTTACGACCGCATGAACCGGATCTTAATTAAGGTCCGATTCATGCGGCCGTAACCACTTGACCGGTAAAAATAAGCCCGCACAAATGGATCCTTCGAGGGAAGGCGTTTGCAATCACAAAAGATAGAAGAATGCAACTCATAATTATGCTAACTCCTTGGGAAGATTTGGATAATTAACAGTATGTGTATATTCATGTATATACATAAATAGAGGGGCGCTGCACAAGCGGCAAAATAATACAAAACTTACAAGTAAAATTACAGAAATCGTTACACTAGAATCAACCTCTGGCCTAGAAAGACTAGCAGTAAAAAAAAATACATTATGAGCCGATAATATCACAAGCATTAAGCTCATGTCTAGCTGTCCACCAGAAATCACTGGGATGTAGGCTACATAATGACCAAGACTCTTAAGAGGTAAAATGGCATTGGGTACCCCAATGAGTTCTCACTTTTACCCACATTCATGTTAAATTTTCACTACTTTATTGTTCTCACAAATGAAAAGAAATTGAAAATTATTGCCACTGGCCTAAATTTAGGTATGAAATATCATTTGACAACTTTTTAGTCATAAGCAATCGCTTAACTACATTTTTTACGATCAACATATGATCGCTACCATCACATTTGATCATAAATGATTGGTCAGAGGCCGACGCAAATTTTTCTTTTCCTCGCAGTGAGTTTCATGTACTGCGCACGTTCAAATTAAGTTTCCATCAATTTACTATTATTACAAGTAGAATTAGTATTGTAACCCCTATTCAACTGTCATTACAAGGAGGTGAAAGTGAAAGTGATTTCTTACACCCTCAATGTTACAACTCAATTAACACCATTTTGAAGGTGAGTTGTACAAGAAAGGAATTCAATTTCATTCACTTTCAACCAAACAAAAGCTTACAGCTCATTTTTTAATGTGAGATCCAATCTTTACCAGAGTACTAGGACGTCATGATCTCGTCCTCCTCACAAGTTTTTATTACTCACTCACTGCTCCCCTCAGCAGCATACCTCATGACGCATTCTTTGGTGCTGAAGGCTGTGCTGGAGTCCATCGAGGTTGCGGTTCGCAGCTTCCTTTGCAAAAGTCGTCTAACGTTCGTGGAATGCACTGTGGACTGGAATTTTCTCTGCACTCCAGCTGAGTGCGGAGGGCTGGTTTTTCATGCCACAGCTAAATGGGCGAGCCCTTATGTGCTTGGTTTGCTTGGGATTTTATACAGGCCAGGCCGTCCCTTTTTATCCAAGTTATGCACGCAAAATATTCTTCTCAACTATGGGGGCGGAAACCTCGACAGAGCGATTCTGCTGTCATTAAAATTTTACAGGATGGGGCGGAAAGTCCGCTCCGGATTTGGCAAACAAGCCATTCAGTGGCAAAAAGACAAGCCATTCAGTAGCAAAGCTATGGCATCCCTTGCCTCCTCTGCCCTCTTTCCGGAACCGACGCATGAGCTCATTGGCTTAATAAATTGTGCCTCCTCCCCCCGGGAATGATAGTTTTGGTGGCGATTTGCGTGGGATGCCATTCCAATTCGCTCCTGGCTCTCCGACACCCCTTCTTACCCTTGGGGGTGTGTGGCTCCCGAGAACAGAGACCATATATTCACTGGCTGCTCCAACTTAGATGGTATCGGCCACACTCTTCAACGGTGGGGGATTTGCTTGCCTCTCATTGCTTCCTGGACAAATTTCACGAGTAAGGGGATGGCTGCCCGCAAATTGGAGTTAGGCCCATTTTGTATTCTCTGTTATGCTGTATTTCAAAGTTCGCGGGCCAGAATGCACAGATTCATGGGCGCGAGTTCGGCACACCTACTGTTCTTGCGACAACTATCATGGAAAACATTAGCTTTCCAAACGATTTTCCATTCTGGCGCGACTGGAGCACCAATCAGCCGGCCAGGTTGTCTCTCTCCCGTTTTTGGTTCCCCCGCTACCGGATTGGATAACAAACAATTTTGATGGTGATGTCTTTCCTACTAATTGTGCCGATCTGGGCATTGTGGTGTGGAACCATCTTGGTGAGGTGCTGATCGCGGCAGGTTCGAGCTTCTCACCCTGGGATCCGGGCGGTGTTGAGTTAGAGGCGTTGTGTTCCCTTAAGTGTATTCTCACTCCCTCGCTTCTTGCATCTAAAGGGGCTATCATTGAGGGGGATTGCAAAAATGTTCTCAAGTTCTGCAGGAAATATATGCACCGTGCATCATGGCTCAATGCACCTTTTAATGCCATGGATTTATCCTATCTTGCCGAGTTTAACCAGGTTCTTTTCTGCCACATCCCTCGGGAGGCCAACCACTTGGACGATTCTTGTGCTAGATTTGAGGCCTTTTGTAAATTTACTTGGCACGACTTATTTTTAGCTACTTCAAGTTCCTGGAGCTAGTTCAGATAGACTTGGGAAGTATGCTTAGTGTGTAATTTTTCTTTAATTAGTAATGCATATGAACTATTCACACAACGTTTTGAGCGGCTTCAGCTCCTTTTGTCACACCTTGCCGCCCCGCTAACGAAGTCAACTTGACATAGTAAAGTTGTGACGCTAACGTAGTCAACCTCATGTAGTAGAAGTTGTGACGCTAAGGAAGTCAACCTCATGTAGTAGAAGTTGTGACGCTAACGAAGTTAACCTCAGGTAGTAGTTGTGACGCAAACGAAGTCAACCTCAGGTAGTAGAAGTTGTGACGCAAACGAAGTCAACCTCAGGTAGTAGCAGTTGTGACGCAAACGAAGTCAACCTCAGGTAGTAGCAGTTGTGACGCAAACGAAGTCAAC
Organism: Platanthera guangdongensis; assembly: GCA_039583875.1. Lineage (NCBI taxonomy): Eukaryota > Viridiplantae > Streptophyta > Magnoliopsida > Asparagales > Orchidaceae > Platanthera > Platanthera guangdongensis. The sequence goes on along the minus strand of CM077154.1, from coordinate 142,912,677 downwards.
CTCAGGTAGTAGCAGTTGTGACGCAAACGAAGTCAACCTCAGGTAGTAGCAGTTGTGACGCTAACGAAGTCAACCTCAGGTAGTAGCAGTTGTGACGCTAACGAAGTCAACCTGGAATAGAAGCTCACAAGTACGAAAACTCGGGAGAACTCTATTGTTTTGCTCCAAAAACATGGGTGATTACAAATAATGGGCCCTGTCCCTTATATACGCCCCAAAGATTTTTTTTCCCTCCAAAGAGGGGAAGTATCTAAATTACACATTCTCTAGAGTATTCTATATTTTTCTCCTGTTTACATTCTTCATCATTTTGTTATGAGATCAGACAGTAATATTGTCAAAGGTGGCAGTGGAGGTGGAAATACAAGGGGAGCCAAGCTCAACTCGCAAAGAATGACAGGGGAGAGTAAGAAGGGGAGCCGTGCTCAACAGTAATCCTAGAAATTGAGGAAGAAGAGAGAACTAGAGAGAGAGATGGAAACTTGGTTCATTCACAATGATTAATGGACCCCTAGGGTTCACTAAATAGAGATTAAAAGACTTCCATAATTACCAAAATATTTGTTAGGGTTGTGCATTCCGATAGGACCCGCACGCATCGACGAGACACCGTGGCGAGTCCTCACACGGAGGGAGATGGTGATGAGCCCGTATGGAGAGACCGAAGATGCGACGCCGGCGTGACTTTATTTATTTCGCACTTCATTATTTTATATGATGTTGTGTACGCAGTATTTATTTTGTATTTGCTATTTACACCCTGCGCCTATAAAGAGGTGTGTTGTACTCTCTTTTTGTATTCTTGGATGAATGAAAAATTAGAATTGGTCCCTAAGAATTTCATCTCGTTCCCTCCTTCCTCTTCCTCACCTTTGTCGGCCCTCCACCTTGTTAGATTTCTCTCGAGTTCGTATCAATTTGGTCTGACCCGCCTCACCGCCCGCCATCTCGTCGTCAGTGCTCGTGATTATGCGTCTCCACTTCCGCTCCGCAACTTTTCGTTCGGCGCCGACCCGCGATTTCCCGCTGCAGGGCGAATCCCGCTTCCGGCAACCGCACGTCTGTCGCGCCAATCCCGTACTGCAGCACCGATTTGACGTCCGACGTCTACCGCGCCGATCTCGTGCTTTCGCCAACCGCACGCCGTCTCATCACCCCGATCCGCCTGGCCATCGCTCCGAGATGCGATTCGCGTCCTTCCGCCAATCCGCCGATCAGCGATTCCTGCACCCTATCTGACGACGAAATGCCCAAAGCTCTTTGTTTCCACCGTCTGCACCAAATCCGGCCACTTCCAGTTGCCGCCCTACGTCTCCAGGCCAAGACTCACACAACTCGCTCCTCCGGCAACCCCGCTCCAGATGCGGCCACCGAAGCCCTAACTAGCCGCTTGGAGGCTCAAGATCAACTCGTCGCCGCCATGCACGTCTTGCTCCTCACCCTCCACTCCAAGATTGACTCCCACCAGGTGTCCACCGCCGACATCTTTGCCTTGTCCAGCTCCGGCCCACCCGCAAACGGTGGCTCTCTCCTCGGCGCCGGACCGCCGCCCACTCCTTCAGGGACCACTCCGCCGGCCATTCCGGGTCGGTCCGCCCTCTCCCTCGACATTCCTTCCTTCGTCGGCGTTGACCCGATGGGTTGGATCGTCAAGGCGGAGCAATATTTCGACCTCAACTACACATCGGAGCACGACAAGGTGTCTACGGCGATGATTAGCCTAGACGGCTCAGCACGGCTCGGTGGCTCCGCCAATCCAACACGTGCCTCTCCTGGCCCGAGCTCAAGCAGGAGATGATTTGGCGGTATAACACCCGCTACTCCGACTCCTCCGCTATCGAGCATCTTTGCGGCGTCCGCCAGGCAGCCGGCCTGGACGATTATGTTGATGAGTTCGTCGCCCTGGTCTCCCACGTTCCAGGGCTACCGCCCGATCATTACTTGGCTTCTTCATGCAGGGTATACTGTCATATATCCGCTCTCATCTCTGCACGCATCACCCCCCACATAGTCTACGACGTCATGGACTTGCCGTATATGGTGAAAGCCAACCTCTCCCTCGGCCACCTGCTCCTACAGCCGACCACCACCAGCCTCGGCCGCCTTGGCGACCGCCAGCCACGGCTCCTCCACCGCAGCCGTCGCCTTGGGGAAACCAACCGGGCCGCCCATCCCTCAGCGCCTCTCGAACAATGACTACAATGACCTTTGTAGCAGGAGTCTGCTTTCGGTGCCGCCAACCGTACTCCGCCAACCATGAGTGCGTCGTGAAGGAGTTCCATGCCATCATCGGCGACGTCGACCCTGAGGTTACCTTGGCAAACTTTGAGTCCCTGGAGCTCTCAACAGGGGATACACCTCTCGACTCCACCGCAACTACATTTCACCGGTTGGAGCTATCTTGCGCCTCGACGGGCGGGATCTCCGGCCAACAAACCATGCAGCTCTCGAGCACACTGCGGGATCACCCGATCATCATCATGGTGGACAGCGGGGCAAGCCACAACCTCATCTCTGAGCACATGGTGCAGCAGCACCGTCTTCCCTTAGTTCCCTCCCTGGATGTTGAGGTCCGTATGGGCAATGGGCGCCACCGACCAACTCAAGGTTGTTGCATTGTCGCCTCTCTCTATGGGGCTCAATTCTGTGACCGCGGACTTCTACATATTTGGCTTAGGCAGCCTCAACGTCATTTTGGGAGTGGTTTGGCTCTGCACGCTCGGCGAGGTATGCGTCAATTGGGAGACTATGTCCATGCAGTTCCTACACAATGGACAACCATGTCGCCTCAATGGTGACTTCGCCCTCCTACACTCTCCGATCTCCCTGGGCCCGATCCAACAGCCCACAGGCATCGGCTTCTCCGCGGGGTTGTGGGTCCTCTCGGGCCCATCCGTTGTGCCTCTTCCTTCTTTGACGGACTATCAAGAGCTTCCTACTGTGCGGGCTAACGTCACCCAACCTCTGACAAGATTACCACCAGCCCAGCTTTTTCTGGTCCGGAAGAAAGACGGCAGCTGGCGCCAAACTACCCAGCCAAACTACTTGATTGTTGCTACCATCTTCAGGGGGGACTCTGGCCCGTAGAAAGTCCAGGTTGCTGGGTCTTACCATCTGGAGTCCGAAGACACGGGGCTGTTCTAGGATCACTTCTGCCACCACTGCTCTGATTACTGCCTTGAGACTAGACATATTTTCCAGACGGAGGCATTGTTACGGTTGCGCATGCCGACGGGACACGCACGCGCCGACGAGACACCGTGGTGAGTACTCACACGGAGGTAGGCGGTGACGAGCCCATCTGGAGGAGAGACCGAAGACGCGACGCCGGCGTGACTGTTTATTTATTTCACAATTTGTTATTCTATATGATGTTGTGTACGCATTATTTATTTTGCATTTGTTATTCGCACCTCGCGCCTATAAAAGGGTGTGATGTACTTTTTTTTATGTATTCTTGGATGAATGAAAAATTGGGGTTGCTTCCTAAGAATTTTGTCTCGTTCCCTACTCCTTCCTCTTCCTCACATCCGTCGGCCCTCCACCTTGCCGGATTCCTCCCGGGTTCGTATCAATATCCTACATGAAATAAAAGACGTGAAACATCATAATAACCCTAAATTGTGACACAAATAATGACGACGCCAACGTGACAAATTAATAACACATAAAATTAACTGACGAGGATTATTGTGTGCCAACATTAGACACTATCAGGATTATTCCAGAATGGTAGATCACTCTAAAATACTCTTAGTTTTTCATACTTCCCTATACGTTACTTTTGTACAATATTCCACATGTTTCTACAATTCCCTAGAAACTTCTTGAAAGTTGAATGAAAAACAATCACAGACGGGGCTGAGTGATGGTGGGACGTGACAAGGGGCTGACAAATCAATATTAAAACATGCAGCTACATAAAGATAGTAAACGATAAATACATAGAAAGAATTATAAGATCATCTACTAGATTTACAAGGAAAGGAAAATGAAAGGAAATGAAAGACCTGTTATATGCAAGAGTGAGGCGGTCAAGCATTTCACCAGCATTCCTGCTGGAGCTATCCATGGCGGACATGCGCGCACCAAGCTCGCTACACGCATTCTCTAGGACAGCATTAAACATAACCTGGGAAGAGTTAAAAATATATACATCAGGTCCCACAGAAAACAAAACATGATTTAATTAATTCATTGTTTTAGTGAGTTCTAGGCTCCGTTTGGCGCGGTTTTTTTGCTCCGGTGAGTTTGGACAAAAACGCCACAGCCATAGAATGTATGTTGGGCATGACAATGGTTATGACCACCACCAAAAAAAGAAAACTAGTTTTAAACATAAAAGGGAATGGAGTTTCTTAGGTGAGGTCGGGCGTTCACAAACAGCAGTTCATAACCACAGTGTTCACGACCGCTACCGCCATGCCAAACAGAGCACTATTTGATTTAGAGTTGAGTAACCTATTTGAAGTACTTAATTCTCGAGTTGAGGCCAATTGATCTAGGTTAAGTTATACTGGACTTTCAAGGAGCTAGAACAAAATATTATCAGTCATCGGTATCAATAAACAGAGTGCAAATCATGTACTCGGAATCTCAGAAGGTAATAGCGCTGTTAGGTCCAAAAAATCAAATAAACATCGAAATAGGACTGCATATTTTGCTTGATGATTGAAATTGATCGACCTGCTGGTCCTCTTTTAGCTCTGATCAGTAGGGGTGGAGGACCAACGAGCTGAGACTAGATTTGATCGAGCTAATTCATGATCAGTAGGGGTGGAGGACCAACGAGCTGAGACTAGATTTGATCGAGCTAATTCATGATCAGATAGAAATGTATATGCATGCAAGACTGGCTGATTGCAAATAACATATATCTACGCACATATTTAGATTTGAATTAGTGCACTCATACATTTATATACTTTTATTAAGTGTATGAGAGTATGGGTTTATCCCGATGATCCTGATTGAGGACTATGACCAACCTAAGTAGACCATGAATTTGATGTAGAAGATCAAAATTTGATTGTGAATACATAGATTTTAGGCCCAAAAAAAGCTTGAATACAAGTAAATGAGACATGATCATGAGATGAAATTAGTTATGCTCGAGATTAAAAAACTCATGTAGCATGGTCACATAAAATGTACAGTGAAATGCTTGAATAGTGATAGAGCATACGCAGGAAAATTGAAACTCAGTAAGATTCTGAAGCACTTCAGATTTTGTTTCGCCACCTTCTATCTCATACAAATCCAAGTCACCAAGACTTCCGCCTGCTTCAGATTCCTTCTCTATAGTCTGGTGCAAGAAAAATCAAACAAAGAATTTGTGGAGTATGCCTGGAAATGAATAATTCAGATGCACTATCAGAGAAAAAAAGTAGTTACCTCAGGGGATAATATTGTTGAAACTGTTGGTATAAATAAGACAATAGAGCGGAACTTGTTGTATACAACTCTCAAGGCATCAAATTCAACATTTTTTAATATATCGTCAGCAAGAACAGAAACCTGAAATACCAGAGACAATAAGAATACTGGAATCAAGACTAATCCATTAAACTCGAAATTATCGTTAAGTTTAAGAGAGATAGAGACTAGAGTGTTTGTGTGTGTAAGGTATTCCCGGTGAGGCCGCAGGAGTATCAAAAAAATTTTTTGATTTGAAAATAAATTCAAAGTTGTGAATACTGTGATGGTGTAATGCTAAACCTCCTCTTAAAATTATAATATATAATATAGATATATGAGTTTCATGATATGAAATATTTAACACAAAATCACCGTGTATTGGATGGTTAATTGGAGAATGAGGATAATTAAATGTGGTCACAAAAGTGGAAGACTTGGGCCCTGTTTGAGACTCCGTTTTTGATCCAATGCGTTATTGATTCACCTCATTGGAGATATGAAAGTCTTTGGGTAATCTCCATTTTGGATATCTGGCGCCATGGGCAAAAGCTCTCTTTGCTTTATTTCTCATCGGAGCTCCATTTTCCACCGCAGCGATTGGCACCCCTTTCCCCAACATGTACTTGTACAACCCCATATTCGATGAGTGGACCCCATCAGATGCGCGAGTAAGGCAGTTTGATCTGCACTCGCCCAAGGCCTAAAGAGGGGCATTCGCGCAGCCCTGCGAGGGGTGGTTTGACCCTTCGGCGAGTGCAATCTTCATCTAGCACTCGCCTAAGGATCTCGCGCCTCAGCGCGCACACGAGACCAGTTCTCGCCAAGCTGGGCGAGTGGCCGCCCAACCAAGCACTCGCCCCCCAGAGAGCTTCAAGGCGGCGAATGCGTTGTGCTCTCGGCATTCGCCCCTTCAACCGAGTGGTGCTCTCACAGATCATTCGTCCAGTAGGGTCCAGAGGCAAAATTACATGAATGTCCTCAGAGGACTACATTTAGCCATTCAGAACAGCGGAGTTACGTTGTTGGTAGACCAATTTGGACTACGTATAGCCGTTTAGAACAGCGGAAATTAGTTGTTGGCAGACCATTTTCAGAAATCTATAAATAGATCCAAGGGGGTACCTCAGAAGGCATGTTTACTTGTGTCTCGATCTTCTTGCGCTTTCTAAGGTTTCCTTAGCTCGGCATTTGGCTAGTGAGGGGAAGCGCTCTAAGATCTTCCGGGTGTGTGGTGGGTCCTCCACGTCGAGCCCTTGAGTCTGTTCTCTGCTCTTTTTCCTTAGTTGTTTGGCTCGCGAGAGAGAAGTAAGTGTGCGATTACCACTTCCCCAAGGGTGAACTCCACAGAGACCGAGTCTCGGTTTCAACAGTACTTACTTATAGTAACATAATAGTAAATGTGTAAATAATGAAATTAGGAGCATAATCTCATTGATATGTATGTAAATTTCCCAAATTTAAATTTTCTGAAACCCAACGTAATTATAGATTATAATATGAGAAGTTTAGTGCCCGGTGAAACTTTACACTGATGCAGATGAGTTTAATCGTTTAAACTACTTGTGAGTTGATTCTTACAACATAAACAACTTCAGAAAACCCCATCATTCTTCATTATCATCAAATGGGCTCATTTTTCATTCAACAGCTCAAAACAAACCCCATCATTCTTCATGGAAAAACTAAACATTAACACTAAAAAATTGATATTGTTTGAGTGTATGATTCTTACAACATAAACAACTTCTAACAATTAAATCACGTATTCTTCTCATTATCATCAACAGACTTATCCAATTATTTCAGGTGGGCTTTGTGAATTCTTATTTTATATTTGTTCGTTTTGAGCATTGCCTCAAATGTTAAATTTAAACTACACATCATATTGTACAACATTCATCTAAGTATTCTTGTTCATACTCCATAACAAAGATTTATAAATGTAATTTTTTTTGCATTGTTGAACCATTTTTTTAATGAAGATACTAAGAACTTCAGAAAATCAATGATTTTAGAGCTTAACATTCACCTCAAAAATTATCTCAAAATATCTCTGAGTGGGGATGCTTTGTGAACCGGGCTACCCTTTCTTAGGCTTGAATTAATTTTGATTAGAATATAAATCAATAAATTGATATATTGATTTTATTAGAGAAATAAATTATGATTTAAGAGGGCATATATGGACTATGGAGCTTTAAAGGATAATTCATCTAAGCTCATCATAAATCTAGATTAAACCACATTCATGAAGTTCTTTGGAGGGGCCATAAGAATGGGTTTAGTTAGGGTGCATAAAGGATTCGTGTATCTAAATACTATGCACAGCAGATTGCATCTAAATTTTCTTTTCTCTCTTGACTATCACTAGAGCTCTTGATATTTATATTAATCTTTAACAATATATCCAATGTTCCCACTCAAGTAAATGAGTACATATTATAGAATCACAACTTTTATTGCATATACAACCAATCCAAGGACCCCTAGCTGCTTTTATGATCAGATCAATCAGTTGGACATTTAAGCTAAAAAAATATGTGATAATCGCTTTGGATTAATTCTCTTGTCAGGCGAAGTGGCAATAAATTTTAATATATTTAGTTCTTCCATGAAGATTTGATATAGAATGGATCCCAAGTTGATTATCACATAGGACCTTCATGGGTTCTTCCCGAGGTAAGTCAATCTTAGAAGTTGTTTTAGCCATATCAACTCACAAGTAGTTACTTTGATAGCTCCATATTCAGATTCAACATTTGACCTTATCACAATTATATGCTTCTTGTTTTCCATGAAATTAAATCTTCTCCAAGAAGGATACAATACTCCGATGCAGACTGTATACCTAAAGAAAAAGCATGCTCAATTTGCATTAGTATATCCAACGATCATGACCTCGATTTTGAAAAGAAAAAAGTCCCTTGCATAAAGTGCCTTATTGCGTTCCCTTTAAGCTGGGTGATGAAAAATTTGATAAACTATCAATAGTACGAACTCGTTCCTTTCTCAACTTTCATGCCAAAGTTAACCAACTTCTTGATCAATTGTTTTTGCTCACTCTTTCACATGCAATGGCCGAGAGTGGAAAACTTCTCTTCTCGAGTCCCATAGCTTAGTGAGCAGGGTTGGAAAACTGAAAAAAAACAGATCAATTATTCGTCACTCATTAGCACAAGATCCATCTTAGGATCTCTTTTAGATAGAGTTGGTGCCATTTTGTTTTTCAATCAACACCTACTCTCATTCCCATCAGCAGCAATAAAGCTCCTGATCCTTAGCAGTCATGCTAAATATTCCTCGAGTGAGACATTCGAGAGAGAGGGGACAGGAAAGCCCTCATAGGAATGTTTGATACTTTCAACCTCATGATTGTATTCCAGATGGAAGGAACAAATGATTGATTGATCTACTGCTCCGAAAAGGGAAGCGCTGGAATAAACTAAGACTTAGTTCACCTAATCCCCCCCCCCCCCAAATACGGCAAGCAGAGGACATGATCATGCACTGAACTAACCCGGAAGAGTCGGACCTAGTGAATTGGTTTATCCGTGAGATTGTGGTAATCATTGAGACCAAGTGAGAAGACAACTTGAACATGGTAAGAATGCAGACTCTATACTTATAGATTGGAAAAATATTGAAATGTACTTGCTCAAACCTAATCGACGAGATAGATCTCTCTACTCGGGAAATGAGCTAAATATTTGAGCCAAAAGGAGCTAGGGGTGAAACAAGATCTGGGAGTCGAGCACCGCTTGATTCATGGTCGGTTCCAAACATCCTGTGGAGTGGTTTCCAAATATAGATGTCCACCCAAAGCTTCCATGCGTGGGGGCCCTTGCCAAGGGGGCCATCATCATTTTACAAGATTCGTCCTTTGGCGAAAGGCAAGCCCTGTAAAGAAAAACTAGTGTCACAGCGAGAAATGAACAATGCATATGACTCGTCTAAGGCAGATGAAGCACTCAAACAGCTGGAATATTATGCTAATTCAAATATTGCATGATCTGAATCACGAATACTCTCCTCACAATAAAATGAGAAATTCATAACTTCTTAGCAAAGGAGATGTAGGCACGTGTGACAATAAAGTAATTAAATTCCCCCACAATTCATCTACATTGTCCTAAATCAGGACAAAGCTCCCTCTATCCAAGTATGAATTTTGTTAGAAAAGCCCATTTAAGGGCCCATGTTGTTCCTTATTTTTTCTTTCTCTTGTATTAGTCCCACATCATGTATTAGGATTTTTCCTTCCTTCTTCTCCTATATAAGGGTATGTATACTTGTAACTATCACCAAGTGAACATATATACAAGGTTGAATTTCTCCATTTCTACATGGTATCAGAGTCAGGTTCCTGACTCCTGCGGACTCCCCTTTCTGTCCGCCCTGCGGCCTGCGACCTCCTGCGGCCTCCCTTTTCCTGTCCGCTGCCTCTCCCTCCGTGGAACCACCTCTCCTCTGCGGCCTGCGAAAGTGTGTCCGCATCTTCTAGCCGCTTCAGTCCTGCGGCCTTCCTTGTCCAGTCCGCAGCATCTCCTCCCGTGGAACCACGTCTCCTCCCGCCTCCTCCTTCCTCCTCTGGCCCCCTATTTATAGCCATCCTGTGGGGTCCACTGCTTCCCTTTTTTCGCTGCGACCTCCTCTTGTCCGGCGCGACCTCGGCGACCTCAACCTCTTGGTTTCCTTTCTGTCCGCTGACCGCTCTCTTGTGTCCGCTCGAGTCTCTTTGCTCGCGGACTGCTCCTCTCTAGCTCGCTCTGCTTCTGTCCGCTCGAGCCTCTCTGCTCGCGGACAGCCTATCCGCAATCTCTTGCGGATTCCTTCTCTGTCCGTCGCGGACTCTCCTCTTGTCCGTTGCGCGCTCCCTCGCGGACTCACTCAACCGACTCCGCACTCTCTTGCGGATTGCTCCTGTCCGCTGCGGACCCTCCTCTTGTCTGTTGTGAGCTCTTCTCTCTTGCTGCGGACGCTCTCTTTTATAACATTTTCTCTCTCTGTGGGACCACCTTCAACGTACCCGTCCGCTGCGACCTCTCTCCTAGTCGCGGCCTCTCGTCAGCCCGCTCCTGCGCTCTTTGCTTGCTCGCAGCCTGTCTTGCCTGCGGCCTCTTTTCTGTCCGCCGCGACCTCTCTCTACCGCTGCTCGCCGCGACTTGCCCCGTTCCCGCGACTTGCCCAGCTCCCCCAGCTTGCCCTCTCTTCTCGGGCCGCTGTTGTGCTCTGCTTGCCCCGGCCGGAACCAGTCCGCCGCGGTCTGATCCGTCCGCCGCGGTCTGCTCCAGTCTGCCTCGGCCTCCTCCAGTCCGCCGTCTCTGCTCGCTGCGGCCTGTCTCTGTCCGCGCGGACTCTCTTTCCCGCTGCGGCCTCTTTCTGTTTCCGTGGCCTCTCTCTGCAGCTGTGGTCTGCCCTCCTCGCCTCGACCGCCGCCAGTCCGCCGCGGACTGTTCCTCCTCGCTGCCGGCCTCCCTTCTGCTAGTCGTCCGGCCTCGTCTCTGTCACCGCATGGCGCCTGCTGCTTCAGCTGTCACCTCTGTTGTGTCCTTCTCTACGGAGGGTATCACCTGCCTCTCTCCTCATCCTTGTTGGATCGTTGATTCTGGCGCTACTCACCATATCTCCTCTCAGAAGCCCCCAGTATAACTCCAAATGCCTCATCCTGCTCGCATCACTGTGGCCAACGGTGACACCCTCCCTGTCTTTGGCTCCGCTGATCTTCAGCTTACGCCAACCCTTTCTCTTTCCTCGGTTCTTCACGTTCCGGGTTCTCCCTTCAATTTATTATCAGTTAGTCGTCTCACCCACGACCTTGACTGTTGTATTACATTTTCACCCTCTTCTTTTCTTATGCAGGATCGCCGCACCCGGAGTACCATTGGTCAGGGGCAGCTGGTGAATGGGTTGTACATCTTGGATATCCCACCAACTCTTCTCTCCACCATCTCTACTGTTGATTGGCATTGCCGCCTTGGACATGCTCCCCTTTCGATTCTCAAGAGGGCTCTTCCTGATATCTCTTTACAAGAATTCTCCTGTGAATCTTGTGTCTACGGCAAACAACACCGTTCCTCTTTCCCCCCTGCCTGTACCAGGAGTCCTACTCCCTTGTCGTTAGTTCATTCTGATATTTGGGGTCCTTATCGGCTCCCTAGTATTTTTGGCTTTCGGTATTTTGTCACGTTCATTGACGATTACTCCCGTACCACGTGGCTCTATTTCCTACATGATCGCACTGAACTTCCCTCTGTCTTTCGTGCCTTTTTACTTGAGATGCGTACGCAGTTCGTCACTCCTCTCAAAGTCATTCGCACTGATAATGCTCGGGAGTATACGGGTCGTGCCTTCTCCGATCTCTACACAGACTTTGGTGTCATCCATCAAACTTCCTGTGCGTATACCCCTCAGCAAAACGGGGTGGCCGAACGAAAAATCGTCATCTTCTCGATGTTGCCCGCTCTCTTATGTTCCAAATGTATGTTCTCACCAAATATTGGAACTTTGCTGTTTCCACCGTCTGTCATCTCATCAACCGTCTTCCCTCCTCTGTCCTTAATTTTGCCTCGCCTATCCAACTCCTCTATCCCTCCATCCCCCTCACCTCTCTCACACCACGGATCTTCGGGTGTGTTTGTTATGTCCACCTTCTTGGCCCTCCTTCCGACAAACTTGCTCCTCGGGCCGCCAAGTATATGTTTGTTGGCTACTCCCGCACTCAAAAGGGGTACGTCTGCTACTCTCCTACTACCGGCAAAATGGTCGTTTCTGCAGATGTCACCTTCTGCGAAGACCAGCCCTTCCACTCACCCGGCACCACCTCGTCTTCTGCTCCCTCGTCTTCTGCTCCCTCTCTTCCCCGGCCCGTTGTCCCGGTCACGCCATCTGTGCCGTCTTCTTCCTCCTCTCCCCCGTTCCTCCTCGGGTTCCTCCACCGCTAATCCGTGTCTACTCTCGTCGCCCATCCATGGATGCTCCCGTGACCCAGCTCCCTGCTGCCCAGCGATAGCTCGGCTGCGGTCGATCACACTCCCGTCTCTACAGCTCATCCTTGACCAACTGCGTCTTCTACATCGGCTCACACCGCCTCTCTACACTTTTGCCACCTCCCTTTCCTCTATTTCTCTTCCTAACAATATGCAGGAGGCGCCCTTCACCACCCAGGATGGCGGGCTGCTATGCACGATGAAATGCAGGCTCTCTGGGCTAACCGGACCTGGGATCTGGTTCCTCTTCCTACTGGCCACACCCCTGTTAGCTGCAAATGGGTCTTTGTCATTAACATGCAGCGGATGGCACTATCGACCGTCTGAAGGCACGTCTTGTGGCACGGGGGGTTTACTCAGCAACATGGCCTTGATTACGAGGAAACCTTCTCTCCCGTGGCCAAATTGAACACGGTCCGCGTTCTTCTCTCCTTGGCTGTTCATCGTCACTGGCCACTTTATCAGCTGGATATCAAGAATGTCTTCCTCAACGGCGATCTCCAGGAGACAGTTTATATGCAGCAGCCTCCCGGGTTTGAGACCACGGGGAGTCTTTGGTCTGCCACCTCCGGAAATCCATTTATGGTCTCAACAGTCCCCGCGTGCATGGTTTGAAAAGTTCAGTAAGGTGGTCTGTGCTAGTGGCTTCACTCGGAGCTCGACTGATTTTCTCTCTTCACCCGACATCGGTCAACCGGGACTGTGATTCTTCTGGTCTATGTTGATGATATCCTGATTACTGGCGACGACACGACAGAATACAACAGATCAAGGCACAGTTGAATTCTGCCTTTCAAACCAAAGACCTGGGCAACCTTCGGTACTTTCTTGGGCTCGAGGTCGCCGACGCCTGATGGTCTTGTGTTATCTCAAAGGAAGTACTGTATAGACCTCCTTCGTGATGCAGGTTATTCTGGGTGCAAACCTGCAGAGACTCCTATGGACGCAAATCACAAGCTCTCGGCTCATAGCTCTGACGCTGACAAGCTACTTACAAATCGGAATATTACAGACGCTTGGTTGGGAAGTGATCTACCTTACGGTGACTCGACCAGACATCTCATTTGTCGTGGGAGTTGTGAGCCGTTTCATGCACGCTCCTCGCGACATCTCATCTTCAAGCTGTCGAGCGCATCCTTCGATATCTCAAGATCGCCCCGGACAAGGACTCGTGTACAAGCCATCCACATCTCTATCTCTTGTCGCGTTTCTGACGCTGACTACGCAGGATCTATTGATGATAGGCGCTCCACAACTGGATTCTGTACTTACTTTGGTGGACACCTCATAACTTGGCGTAGCAAGAAACAGAATGTGGTTGCGCGTTCCTCTGCCGAAGCCGAGTACCGGGCTAAGGCTGCTGTCGTTGTTTCTGAGCTAACCTGGCTTGAAGGCCTTCTGTGAGAGACTTAGGTGTTCGTCTCTCTTCTCGGCAACCTTATTTTGCGACAGTCAGGCCAGCAATTCATATTGCCAAGAATCCGGTTTTGTCACGAACGAAACAAGCATTCGAAGTTGACTGTCACTTTATCCGGGAAAAGGTACAGTCAAAGAAGATAGATTAGGCGCATGTTCCTGCTACCGACCAAGTTGCGGACATCCTGACGAAAGCTCTCTCCAGGCCGCTATACTATCAGTTCTTATCCAAGCTTGGCGCCTACGACTTGTACGCTCCAGCTTGCGGGGGAGTGTTAGAAAAGCCCATTTAAGGGCCATGTTGTTCCTTATTTTTTCTCTCTCTTGTATTAAGTCCCACATCATTGTATTAGGATTTTTCCTTCCTTCTTATCCTATATAAGGGTATGTATACTTGTAACTATCACCAAGTGAACATATATACAAGGTTGGATTTCTCCATTTCTACAAATTTGAGTGTCAAATACTCCATTTACTGATGAGGCATAGCAGCTGATAATGTTTTAGAAAGAGAAATAGAAGCCAGTAAAGCAACAAAAACATGAAAACATGGAAACTAGTGCTCGTGGGAACAAAATAGGATATATGATGATAGGCAACGCAACTGTAGTGGGGATTACATAATGTTAACAGGCGGTCATCATTGGTGGGTCTGTGGATGTAGAAGTAGAGGTAACATCTTCAACAACAAAAGGATTGTCGACCAAAGCAATGATAGTGACATGCATGGAACCAAAGCTATACACCTAATCATAAAACTTGTAATTCTCAGCATTGGGAACATCAGACTTTGGCAAAAGAGTAGAACCTGGAGTTTAAGCAATAAGAGAGGGAGTCAAAAAAGGGTTTGGACTAAAAAGACGTCAGCAAAGATGAAAACATGCCTAAGATTTGGGGAATAACAACAATACCATTTTGAGAATCAGAATATCCTTCGGTTTTGTTCATTTAGATGAATTTGGGGCTCTGAAATTAGAATTAAAAGTCATTTTGATTGGAATTAGACTTTCAATTCCAACTAATTCGTCCAACCGAACGAAACCTAAAAGATGATGAATTTAGGAGATAAATATTTTGTCCAAAGATTAATCATGTAAAAAAACATGATCGCCCCAAAACTCAAAGGGATAATTGATATAAAAGATGAAAAATGATAAAAAAGAAATCTGGTAATACAGAGTAGAGGAGGGTTTATAAGATGGCATGATGTTAAGACATCATCATCCCAAAATTGAAATGGAACACACATATGAATGAGAAAAGTGTTAATTTTCTTGACAAAATATTTGTTCTTTGCATTCAGCAACCACATTCTATTAGGGAGTGTAAGGGAAAAGAATTTTTAAAATACTACAATTCAATGCAATCCTTATGGTGGACTTACAATGTCATTCTAGAATAATCAACCATAAATATGACAATAATGATGTTAGAATAACCCTTGTATTGGGCTCATGTTTGTTGGCCCATTTATGCTTCTTCTCCTTTAGTCCCACATCTTGTATAGGATTTGTTTCCTCTCTTTCTCTCCTATATATTTGTATACTCTCTTTGTATTTACATACTCAATCAATATACATAAGTTTCGGGCTATTTCTACATGGTATCAGAGCCAGGTTCCGACTCTCGCGGTCTGCCGACGTCTGATCGCATTGTGTAATTTCTCTCGCGGTCTTCCTCCCGCGGCTTGTTCTTCGCGGACTGTTTTTTTCTAGCCGCGCTTCCCTGCGGCCTGCCCTTTTAGTCCGCTTCCTTCTGCCTTTTTTTTCTCTCCGTGGATCCACCTTCACCCCCCCCCCCCTCTTGCTTTTATAGTCTTTTCTCTCTCCGTGGGACCACCTTCTTACATGTCCGCTGCGGCCTCTCTCCTAGTCGCGGCCTCTCGTCAGTCCGCTCCCGCGCTCTTTGCTTGTTCGCGGCCTCTCTACTCGTCGCGGCCTCCTTCTCTGTCCGCCGCTCAGATCTGCCTGACCGTGCGGGTTGTCTCCTTCTCGCCTGCATCTTGGTCGTGATCTCCTGCCTTCTCCTGGTCGCGCACTTGTCTCAGTCCGACGCGACTTGTCTCAGTCCGGCGCGACTTGTCTCATTCCGACGCGTAAGATCTGCCTGACCGTGCGGGCTGTCTCCTTCTCGCCTGCATCTTGGTCGCGATCTCCTGCTGTCTCCCGGTCGCCCGACTTGTCTCAGTCCGGTGCGGCTTGTCTCAGTCCGCCCGGCTTGTCTCTCTCCGCGGCATTCTTCCCTAGTTGTCTAAGGGCTGCGGTCTGTCTCCATGACTTCCTCTGGTACTTTTCCCAGCTCGGCGGCCAGCCCGCCCCCTGTCCATCCGGCCTGTCCTCCAGACCGCCCGGCCTGTTCTGTCAAACTCCGTGATGAGCTCCGGATAACTACCATCTCTCTTTCTGGCAAGAAGAAATTTCTTCCTTGGGTACATTCTGTTCGGCGGGTTCTCCAGGCTAAGGGCCTTCTACCGCACCTTACTCAGGCACCTCCTTCTCCAATTACGGATGATTGGCTTCGTAATGACGGCCGTGTTCAGACTTGGATTCTGAACTCCTTGGATGGTGAGCCATATCAAATGGCTATGTACCACGACACCGTCAAGGCTATGTGGGATGAGCTCCATTCCTTGTATTCTGGTAGCGACAGCCTCCAGCATCTTTATGACATCCTCACTGATCTCTTCACTCTCGACACTGGCGGCGCCTCAGATATGACCTCGTTTGTTGCTCGGGCTAAAACGCTTGTTGAAGCCTGGATCCAGCACCAACCGCCGACCACTGATCCTGTTGCTCAGCGGGCTCAGAAGGAAGCTGCTTGCATTGCCATCCTTATGGCTCGACTTCCTTCTCATCTTCACAGTCTTCGTGCTCAGGTCCTGGCCGCTCCTACTACACCCTCCTTTTTGGATGTCTGCTCCATGATTCTCCGGGTCTCGCCTCCTCCAGATCCTCCGGCTCCTCCACCGGCTCTCCTTCAGCATACCCCTCCGCACTTACCCTCTCCTCCCCCTTCTACTCGGGGGGGACGGTCGGGCTCGCGGGGCCGTGGTCGTGGAGGCCGTGGCCGGCCAAAGTGCTCCTTCTGCGGGAAAAATGGTCATCTTGAGGCGACTTGTTACAAGAAACTCGGCTACCCCCCTCGCCCGACGGCTTCTGCTGTTACTGACGCTACTCCTCCGGATCTCGAGACCGTCCGTCTTCAGCTCCAGCATCTCCAGGGGCTGCTCAACTCCCCCTCGGCCTCCGTCGCCTCCGTCTCCCACACAGGTACTGCTTGTCTCTCCCACAGCCCGGGTTGGATTATGGACTCTGGCGTTACTCATCACATCACTTCGCAACGGTCTGCCCAGTACTCGGATTCTCCTTATCCGAAGTCCATCACCGTGGCCAATGGGGCGCTGGTTCCTGTCTCCGGCTCGGCCGATCTTTCTATCCACCCATCCCTCCCTCTTCGCTCGGCTCTTCATGTTCCGAGTTCCCCTTTTAACTTACTCTCTGTTGGGCGTCTTACGAGTGACCTGGATTGTTCTGTTATATTCACTTCCTCTTCCTTTGTTATACAGGATCGGCGGACGCGGACTACCATTGGTAAAGGCCAGCTGCGGAATGGGCTCTACCTTCTCGATACCTCTCTGATCGCTCTGTCTTCTGTCTCCTCCACTGCCTGGCATTGCCGACTTGGTCATGCCCCTCTGCCAGTTCTCCAGCGGGCTCTTCCAGACCTTTCTTTTACTTCTTTTCAGTGTGATTCATGTATTCTCGGCAAACAGCCACGTTCTTCGTTTCCTTCGCATTGTACTCGGAGCGCGGCTCCTTTTGATCTTGTTCATTCGGATATTTGGGGACCATTTCGGATTCCTAGTATATGTGGTTATCGTTATTTTCTCACCTTTATTGATGATCATTCACGCACCACGTGGCTCTACTTACTTCGCGAACGCTCCGAGCTTCCCCGGGTGTTTCGGGCATTTGTCCTCGAGACCCGGACGCAATTCAATACCACCCTCAAAACTCTCCGTACTGATAATGCTCGTGAATACACAAGCCATGACTTTACCACCTTATGTTCGGAATACGGGATTCTCCATCAAACCTCATGCGCGTATACCCCGCAACAAAATGGGGTTGCCGAACGCAAGAACCGCCATTTATTAGATGTTGTCCGCTCCCTCATGATCCAAATGCATGTTCCTAAAGCCTACTGGAACTTTGTGGTCTTCACTGCCTGTTTTCTCATCAATCGCCTCCCTTCCTTTGTCCTCAATTATGCGACTCCCTTCAGCATATTGTTTCCCTCCACTCCGGCTTTCCCTCTCTCGCCTCGTATCCTTGGAAGCACCTGCTATGTCCACTGCCTTGGGCCCTCCTCAGATAAATTGGATCCCAGGGCGGCGAAACACATCTTTGTTGGCTACTCCCACACCCAGAAGGGCTATGTTTGTTACTCACCCGCTACCTGCAAGGTCACTATTTCTGCTGACGTTACCTTCCGGGAAGACGAACCGTTCTTTCCTGCTCCATCCCCAACTGCTCTACCACCGCCTCCTCTTCCGCCGTCCTTACCCCGTCCCGTTATTCCTGCTACTCCACCACCACCACCGCTCTCCCCTCCCCCCGCTCCTTCTACCACCAAACCACCTGTTATCCGGGTCTACACTCGTCGCTCTCCCAGTTCCGTTGCCCCTCTGCCGCCGACCTCTGTTGTGGACACTTCGCGTCCCTCTGATCAGGTAACGCCCTCCACTGCCAATCCTCTGGAGGCCTACATCTCTCTTCATCACCTTTCTCCACCTCTGCACACCTTTGCTACTTATCTCTCTTCGATTTCTGTTCCTAACTCTGTACAGGAGGCGCTTCAACATCCGGGCTGGCGGGCAGCCATGGAAGAGGAGATGTCTGCTCTCTGGGCTAACCAGACATGGACCGTTGTCCCCCTCCCTCCGGGTCAGAAACCGGTAGGGTGCAAGTGGGTCTTTGTCATCAAACATGCTGCTGATGGGACGATCGACCGTCTGAAGGCTCGCCTTGTCGCTCGCGGCTTCACTCAACAACAGGGGCTCGACTATGAGGAAACCTTTTCTCCGGTCGCCAAGCTCAATACCGTTCGGGTCCTCCTCTCTGTCGTTGTTCATCGCCAGTGGCCTCTCTTTCAGCTCGATGTCAAGAATGCTTTCTTAAATGGGGATCTCCAGGAGACGGTCTACATGCAACAACCGCCCGGGTTTGAGACCACGAGGGAGTCTCAGGTTTGCCGCCTTCGTAAGGCTCTGTATGGTCTCAAACAATCTCCACGGGCCTGGTTTGAGAAATTCAGTAAAGTACTTCGAGCTGTCGGCTTTAGTCGAAGCTCGGCTGACTTCTCGCTCTTCACTCGTCACCGACCATCAGGGACGGTCCTTCTATTAGTATATGTTGACGACATCATCATCACGGGAGATGACTCACAAGGGATACATGCCGTCAAAGCTCATCTGAACTCGGTCTTTCAGACAAAGGACCTGGGAACTCTGCGATATTTCTGGGTCTTGAGGTTGCCAGGCGACCGGACGGCCTTATTCTATCTCAACGAAAGTACTGTAGTGATCTTCTTCATGATGCTGGTCTCTTAGGGTGTAAGCCATGTGATACCCCATGGATGTAAACCACAAGCTGTGTGCTCAGGCTTCTGACTCGGATCTTCTTCTCCAGAACCCTGAATATTATCGACGACTTGTTGGAAAGTTGATTATCTTACTGTTACCAGACCAGATATTTTCCTTTGTTGTTGGTCTTGTCAGTCGCTACATGCACTCTCCTCGCAAGTCTCATCTTCTGGCGGTTGAACGCATTCTGAGGTACTTAAAAACAGCCCCGGGTCAAGGACTTGTGTACCGGACTTCCTCGTCTGCTCCTACCTTAGTGGCATTACTCTGATGCGGACTATGCGGGCTCTCTTGATGACCGGCGGTCTACTAGTGGTTTCTGCACATACTTTGGGGACATTTGGTTACATGGAGAAGCAAGAAACAAGCGGTCGTTGCTCGCTCATCGGCTGAGGCAGAATACCGCGCAATGGCATCTGTTGTATCCGAACTCACATGGCTTGAAAGTCTTCTCACTGATCTGGGTGTAAAATTACCTTCTCCTGCTCTACTTCTTTGTGATAGCCAAGCGGCTATACATATCGCCAAGAACTCAGTCTTCCATGAAAGAACGAAGCACATTGAAGTCGATTGTCACTTCATTCGAGAGAAAGTTCAAATGAAGAAGCTCGATTTAAAGCATGTTCCAGGGACGGAACAAGTTGCAGATGCCCTCACAAAGGCTCTTCCCAAAGCATCCTTCTATCAGTGCTTGTCCAAGCTTGGTGCATACGATTTGTACGCTCCATCTTGCGGGGGAGTGTTATAATAACCCTTGTATTGGGCCCATGTTTGTTGGCCCATTTATGATTCTTCTCCTTTAGTCTCACATCTTGTATAGGATTTGTTTCCTCTCTTTCTCTCCTATATATTTGTATACTCTCTTTGTATTTACATACTCAATCAATATACATAAGTTTCGGGCTATTTCTACAAATGAAAATCAAAGTTAGACACAACTCTACTACGATCTCGCACATATGAATGAATATAAAAAAAAGGTGCAGGTGCAAGTTTATTGAAATAGTAAGAAATGAGGTACGGTGATGTTTATCTAATCAACAACTTGCACTGAACACTCCTAAGAGAAGATAAATGGCCATTTTTTGCAAGCTCCATAACCCAAAATGTCCCATTCATTGTGAATCGGCGGTAACAAGCAATAACAGGAATCAGAAGAGAGCACGCGGCAAGGTGTTTGACACCTCTGAATCTATGCCATGTACCAATCACTCGTCCAGACATCAAATCTTGAATGCATATAGAAGCAGCAGTAAAAGAAACAACACAATTACGATGCTGAGCAAGTTTTATGAATAAATATCAATGTTGTGACCGGGCGCGATAGATCAATCATATGGGACATATGATAAAATGCGCCTGAATCAAGTATACATATGAGAGTAGGAGTGTAAAAGGGAAAAAAATGTACTCAGAAGGGTCGCCTTCATGTCCAGAGCAATACCGCAGTGAAGAAAGCAAACGTACTTATCAGCAAGTTGTATGGTTGTACCCACTAGACAAACATCCTATGAAATTCTAATATATGTCGACAGTAGCTAGGTGACATGATATCCAAGGTGACGAACAATGAAGATTGTAGCTTGTGTCATTGGTATGTCACATCCTATCATAATAGCTAAGATTAGTAATATTAAATGTTGATGAAATTTCCAAAGTAAATGATCAAAAAATCTAGTATGTGATTCTCATTTCATCTTTCATCACATTCTCATCGATCCCGTTGCATCATATTTATAGGTACCTTATCCAAATAAAAATTCACAATCATTTCAATTCAAAAACTTTACTTTTCTTCTCCCTCTATATTCTGTCTTTCTTTTCGCTTCTCTTTTCTCTCCACCTACTCTCCCTATCCCGCTATCTTTTGAACTACCCCCATTAATATTTTTGGGAATCTCTTGGCAACTTATTTTTCTTCTCATAGATGTAGATAACTGCAAACAACCTGCCACCGCCAGTCAAAACTGTTTGAAGAACCCCAACGCGGTTCAAAAGGAGGATTTGAATTTGGTCAGATCTTCAATAATCCATCAGTCAACACGGACAATATTTCCACCCCCAAGTCATGTCATAGTGAAGACCTCTTGAAATTGATTCACGAAGTCGCGAGGGTCTTGGTGGTGAGTCCCTTTTCAGAGTGAAAAGAGCCTCGAGTCTAGGGAGCAGCTCGAGAGAAGCAAAAAGAGTCCACTAATACACATTCAAAGAGTTTCGAGCAACTTCTTCCTGCCATGAAAGTAGTTTATTCTTTTATTTTCTAGATTAGAATCTTCTCTCAAAAAATTTTGAGGTCTCACTCTCTCAAAAGTTTAACTAAAGAATGAACTAAATGGACTTGTGATGTAGGGGTAGGCTACAGGTGCATAAAACCTACAACGCTAGGTGATAGTGCAAAGATTACACGCTAATCCAAACCTACGTGCAATGCAATGAACGATATTTTGACGAATAAATTTAAGCAATCAAAAATTCAGCATCACACAGATATTAAAATAGAAAAACAAATATTTATTTTTGGCAATATTATAATGGCTTTCCTCCGCTCGGAGGGTCAAGGCGAAGCGCGCGGTGAATGTCTTCTCCTGCAAGTTATTAGGGCACCAAAACAAAGTTCTACAAACAGGAATCGCAGCAAGATATAATAAATCATCAAATGAAAATGCTGAATCAAATAGTACAATACTACAAAAGCTCACAAAGTAGAGGGCAAAACCGAAGCACTGAAGAATTTGGGGCTCGGAGGTGTAGATCGACAATTGGAGATGGAACCGGTGGCGAGGCGACGGTGGCGGTGGTTGTCTTCGGTGGTAAGTGGTGAAAACGGACAATAAAACGGTGGATCCGACCACGTATGGGTAGATCCGGGCTAGAGGAGGGTAGATCCGATGTGTAGGAGCGGATTCGGACAAAAATGACAATAAGGGTGGAGGCAAACGGCGGAACAAGGGCTGAAATTCTCAGATCTACCGGGATCTAGAGAGTAGGGGTGATTTGGTAGTGGATCCACGGAAAGGAAATGAGAGGAATGGTCGTCTAGGGTTAGTGGTGGATTCCGGGCAGTGGGGAGGGAGTGGGGTGGTCGACTGGCTGAAGGGGGCAGTGGGGGTGGTCGGCTTGAAAGGGAAGTGGGGGTTGCGGGTTGGGGGTTGGAGGAGTCCGGCGGTGGGCTGTTTGGGACTGGCGGCTGCAAACCTTGGCAGCAGGGCGGCGGGTTTGTGAGGGGGGCTTAGGGGACAGCCGGCGGCTGAGTGAGAGGAAGGAGAGGTGGAAAACGAAGGTGGGGGTAGGGATTACATTGGGAGGAGTTCGGAGGCCTAGGAGTCGTCACCTAGGGTTCCACGGCGTCGGCACCGGGGAGGGATCGCGGGATCCGGGAATGAATATTCTCCAAATTTTGCAATGACTTGGTTCAGTCAGTCTCTTACACCAATATTTATAAGAAGAGAACTATTAGAAAAGCCCATGTAAAAGGCGCATTTGGTGGCCCATTTTTCCTCTCCTTCTTTAGTCCCACATCATGTATAGGATTTATTCTTCTCTCTTCTCTCCTATATATTTGTATTCTCTCCTTGTATTTACATACTGAAATAATACATACAAGCTTTGGGCTCTTCCAACATGGTATCAGAGCCAGGTTGCGTCTAGCCGCGGACTGCCCTTTCTCTGTCCGCCCGGTCTCCTGCGGACTGCCCCTCTGCTTCTGTCCGCCCGGCTACCCTGCGGACTGCATTCCTGTCCGCTCCGGTCTCGTGCGGACTGCCTTCCTGCGTCCGCTCCGGTCTCGTGCGACTGACTGCCCTTCTGATTCCGCTCCCCTTCTCTCCCTCCGTGGTTCCACCTCCTCAGGCTTCTTATAGCCATCTTCTGCTCTGGCTCGTGGGGCCCACCTCTCTATCCGCTCCGGACGATCATTCCTGTCCGCTGCGGGCTCTGCTTGTATCCGCTCGAGCCTCTTTGCTCGCGGACTGCTCCCTCTAGCTTCTCTCTCTCTCTCGCTGCGGGCTCTGCTTGTATCCGCTCGAGCCTCTTTGCTCGCGGGACTGCTCCCTCTAGCTTCTCTCTCTCTCTCGCTGCGGGCTCTGCTTGTATCCGCTTGAGCCTCTTTGCTCGCGGACTGCTCCCTCTAGCTCGCTCTTTCTTTGTCCGCTCGAGCCTCTGTGCTCGCGGACTCTCTCTCTCTCCGCCTTCTCTTGCGGACTGCTCCTGTCCGCTGCGGGCTCTGCTTGTATCCACTGTGCTCCTCTTCCAGCAACCTGCCCACAGTTCGCCGCGACCTCTGCCGCGACCTCTGCAGCGACCTCTGCCGCGAACTGCCCCAACTCGCCGCGACCTCCAGACCGCCGCGACCTCCAGATCGCCGCGACCTCCAGACCGCCGCGACCTCCAGACCGCCGCGACCTCCAGACCGCTGCGGGCCCTCCTTTCTCTCCGAGCCCTGCTGTCTGCTGCTCTTCAGTCGCCATGTCCTCCAGCGACTCCACTACCGCTCAACCCTCTGCCGACCACGTGGCTCCTCTCGAACTTCGAGATGAGCTTCGGATTACTACTATTTCTCTCTCTGGCAAGGCCAACTTCATCCCCTGGGTCCACTCTGTCCGCCGGGTCCTACAGGCCAAGGGCCTTGCCCGTCACCTTACCCAGGGCCCACCAACTCCTTCTACTGATGATTGGCTCCGCAATGACGGCCGTGTCCAGACCTGGATCCTGAACTCGGTCGAGGGTGAGCCGTACCAGATGATCATGTATCATGAGACTGCTAAAGTCATGTGGGATGAACTTCATTCGCTGTACTCCGGGAAGGACAGCCTTCAACACCTTTTTGACATCCTCACTGATCTTCAAGCCTTGAATGTTGGCAAAGCTCTGGACATGACCTCCTTCGTGGCCCGTGCTAAAACTCTCACGGAAGCCTGGATTCAGCACCAGCCCGCGACTACTGATCTCGCTGCCCAACGCGCCCAGAAGGAGGCTGTTTGTATTGCTATGATTATGGCTCGCGTCCCGCCACACCTACACAGTATTCGGGCCCAGGTTCTGGCTTCACCCACTACCCCTTCTTTCTCTGATGTCTGCTCGATGCTACTTCGCGTACCACCTCCACCGGAGGCTCCTGCACCACCCTCGCCGGCCCTTCTTCAGCAGGCCCTTCCTCCTTTACTCCCACAACCCTCCTTTCCTCGGGGTGGCCGTACGGGCTCCCGTGGGCGGGGGCCGTGGTGGCCGCGGACGGCCCAAGTGCACCTACTGCGGCCGGGATGGCCATACTGAAGCCGTTTGTCACAAGAAACATGGCTACCTCCCTCGCCCGGCTACTGCTGCTGTTACCGATAGCTCTCCTCCGACTGGTACGGATCTTGAGGCTCTTCGCCTTCAGCTGCTGCAACAACTCCAGGGGCTCCTCAACCCCCCTTCTGCTTCCCATGCCTCCACCTCCCATGCAGGTATTGTCTCCACCTCCGCTGCAGGTACTGCCTGTCTCTCTTCCAGCTCTCGCTGGATCCTGGACTCGGGAGCCACCCACCACATCACTTCCATACGGCCTCCCCAGTTCTCTGCTGCTGCTCACCCCCCGTCTATTACTGTGGCCAATGGTGCGCTGGTCCCGCTCTCTGTCTCCGGCTGCGCGGATCTCTCCTTCCTCTCCTCTCTCTCTCTTCGCTCCGTTCTTTATGTGTCAGCCTCACCTTTTAATTTACTCTCTTTTGGTCGTCTTACTACTGATATGAATTGCTTTATCACCTTCACCTCTTCTGGTTTTTTGATACAGGATCGGCAGACGCGGATTACCATTGGTAGGGGTCAGCTGCAGAACGGGCTTTACCTCCTCGATGTCTCTCCCACCTCCCTTTCCTCCGTTTCCTCGTCTGATTGGCATTGTCGGCTTGGGCATGCCCCTCTACCTATCCTGCAGAAGGCGCTTCCCGACCTTTCTCTTTCTGGTTTTAAATGTGATTCTTGTATTATTGGCAAACAGCCTCGCTCTTCTTATCAGCTCATTGTACTAGGAGCTCTGCTCCATTTGATTTAATACATTCTGATATTTGGGGACCCTATAAAGTTTCTAGCATTTCTGGTTATCGTTATTTTCTAAACATTTATTGATGATTACTCTCGTACTACTTGGTTGTATCTTCTGCATGATCGCTCTGAGCTTCCTCGTGTCTTTCAGGCGTTTGTGTTAGAGACTCGTACGCAATTCTCTACCACCATTAAAACTTTCCGCTCTGATAATGCACGGGAATATACTAGCCACGAGTTTGCCACTCTCTGCGCAAACTTCGGTATTGTTCACCAGATCTCTTGTCCCTACACCCTCAACAAAACGGGGTCGCCGAACGCAAGAACCGCCACTTGCTCGATGTGGCTCGTTCTCTCATGCTTCACATGCACGTTCCCAAAGTCTTCTGGAACTTTGCGGTGTCCACAGCATGTTTCCTTATCAACCGTCTCCCTCTCCCGTTCTCCAGAACGCTACCCCTTCAGCCTTCTTTTTCCCTCCACACCCGCCTTCCCCCTCACCCCGCGGGTTTTTGGATGTACCTGCTTTGTCCATAACCTGGGCCCCACTCTTGACAAACTGGATCCCCGTGCGGCCAAACACATTTTTGTCGGCTACTCCCGTACCCAAAAGGGCTATGTTTGCTACTCTCCGGTCACCCGGAAGGTTTCTGTTTCGGCTGATGTTACTTTTCGGGAGGATCAACCCTTCTTCCCTCCTCCTTTGCCACCACTTCTACCACCACCTCCTACAACACCCTCCCTTCCCCGACCAGTGATCCACGTCCACTCACCTCCCACCATCCCTCCGCCTCCTCCCACCGTTGACCCTCCTCGACCCCCGGTTATTCGGGTCTATGCTCGTCGCCCTCTTCCTCCCGTTGCTCCTCTGCAGTCGGCTTCGACCTCGGCTTCTCCGTGTTCTGCTGCTCCGGTGTCGGCCTCTACCGCTCATCCAATGGCGGATTATGTTTCTCTCCATCGCCTCTCTCCACCTCTTCAGGTCTTGGCTACTTCGCTCTCCTCGGTCTCTATTCCTACTTCTGTCCAGGACGCTCTTCAACATCCTGGGTGGCGTGCGGCCATGGAAGAAGAGATGGCTGCTCTTTGGGCCAACCAGACCTGGACCCTGGTGCCCCTTCCTCCGGCCAGAAACCCGTTGGGTGCAAATGGGTTTTCGTCATTAAACATGCTCCTGATGGGACCATTGATCGCCTCAAAGCTCGGTTGGTTGCTCGTGGCTTCACCCAGCAACCGGGGCTGGACTATGACGAGACCTTCTCTCCGGTCGCTAAGCTCAACACGGTCCGCATTCTCCTCTCTGTGGCTGTCCATCGCCAGTGGCCCTTGTTTCAACTCGACGTCAAGAACGCTTTCCTGAACGGCGACCTTCAGGAAACGGTTTACATGCAACAACCTCCCGGGTTTGAGACCACGGGGGAATCACGGGTTTGTCATCTTCTCAAATCTCTATATGGTCTCAAACAATCCCCTCGGGCATGGTTCGACAAGTTCAGCAAAGCTCTCCGGGACATTGGCTTCACTCGCAGCTCGGCTGACTTCTCATTGTTTACTCGTCACCAAGCCACTGGTACGGTTCTCCTGTCGGTATATGTCGACGACATCATTATTACTGGCAGTGACTTGGACGGCATACAGGCCGTTAAGCTACATCTGAGCTCCGTCTTCCAAACTAAGATCTGGATCCTCTTCGGTACTTCCTCGGTCTGGAAGTGGCCAGACGGTCAGATGGGTTGGTTCTCTCTCAGCGCAAATATTGCCTAGATCTTCTTCATGATGCAGGCTACTCTGGTTGCAAACCTATTAACACTCCCATGGATGCAAATCACAAAATATGTGCTCAGGGCTCAGATTCTGATTCGCTTCTACCAAATCCAGAATATTACCGTCGTCTCGTTGGGAAGCTTATCTACCTAACAGTTACAAGACCTGATATATCTTTCGCTGTGGGACTTGTGAGTCGCTATATGCACTCTCCTCGAAGCTCTCATCTCCAGGCTGTGGAACGCATTCTCAGATATCTTAAGACAGCTTCTGGCCAAGGACTTGTATACAAAACCTCATCTTCCATTCCTACACTATGCGGGCTCTCTTGTGACCGGCGGCATACTCTGATGCCGAGCGGTCGTTGCTCCTACGCTGGCTCCCTCGACGATCGACGACCTTCTCCTGCTCTACTAGCGGGTTTTGAAAGAACGAAGCACTTATTTTGGAGGACATCTGATTCCAGGGACGGAACTTGGCGAAGCAAGAAACAAGCGGTGTTATAATAAACCCTTGTTGCTCGATTCTTCTCCTTTATCCTCAGTTTCCTCTCTTTTCCTCCCAGAAGTATTTACATACTCAATCATATACAGCTATTTCTACAAATATCGACACAAACTCTACTACGGCATATGAATGAATATAAAAAAAATGGCAAGTTTATTGAAATAGTAAAAGAAATGAGGTGTTGTTTATCTAATCAACAACTTGGCCTAAGAGAAGATAAAATCTGAACTCACATGGATTCAGAAGAGAGCACGGGAGTCTCCTTACCGACCTTGGAGAAACAACACAATTAAACAATTTTATGAATAAATAAAATGTTACCTTCACCAGCTCATATGAGAGTAGGAGTTTTAAAAGGGAAAAAAATGTCCTCCTTTGTGACAGTCAAGCCGCCATACATATTGCCAAAAACAATGAGATTGTAGCCGGTCTTCCTAAGATTAGTAATATTAAATGTTGATGAAAGAACAAAAAATTAGTATGTGAAGCATATTGAGGTTGTACCTTATCCAAATAAAAATTCACAATCATTTCAATTCAAAAACTTTACTTTTCTTCTCCCTCTATATTCTGTCTTTCTTTTGCTTCTCTTTTCTCTCATTTCATCCGAACTACCCCATTAATAGAGCAACTTATTTTTCTTCTCATAAAGTCCACATGAAGAAGATCAAAAGGAGGATTTGAATTTGGAGTCTTCAATAATCCATCTCAAGCATGTTTCGGGTACTGAGGGTCTTGGTGGTGACAGAGTGAAAAGAGGTTGCTCGAGAGAAGCAAAAAGAGACATCCTCACTTCTTCCTGCCATGAAAGTAGTTTATTCAAGGCAAAAAATTTTGAGGTCTACCTAGTACTAAAGAATGAACCTTGTGATGTAGGGGTCTTCTATCAGTGCCTATCCAAGCTTGAACGATATTTTGCGAATAAATTTAAGCATCAAAAATTCGCATCACACAGATATTAAAATATAAAAACAGATATTAAAATATAAAAAAAAATATTTATTTTTGGCAATATTATAATGGCTTTCCTCCGCTCGGAGGGTCAAGGCGAAGCGCGCGGTGAATGTCTTCTCCTGCTTGCAAAGTTCTACAAACAGGGGAGATATAATAAAATCATTATGCTGAATCAAATAGTACAATACTACAAAAGCTCACAAAGTAGAGGGCAAAAGGCTGAAGAATTTGGGGCCATTCGGAGATGGAACCGGTGGCGAGGCGACGGTGGCGGTGGTTGTCTTCGGTGGTAAGTTTTTCCGTATGGGTAGATCTCTAGAGGAGGGTAGATCTTCTTTAGTCCCACATCATGTATAGGATTTACGGAAAGGAAATGAGAGGAATTCGTCTAGGGTTAGTGGTGGATTCAGAGTGAGGGGAGTGGGGTGGGGTGTCTCCAGTGGGGGTGGTCGGCTTGAACGGGAAGTGGGGGTTGCGGGTTGGGGGGTTGGAGGAGTCCGGCGGTGGGCTGTTTGGGACTGGCGGCTGCAAACCATTGGCAGCAGGGCGGCGGGTGATTAGGGGACAGCCGGCGGCTGAGTGAGAGGAAGGAGAGGTGGAAAACGAAGGTGGGGGTAGGGATTACCTTGTTCGAAGGTTAGGAGTCGTCACTGGGGTTCCACGGCGTCGGCACCGGGGAGGGATCGCGGGAATCCGGGAATGAATATTCTCCAAATTCTGCAATGACTTGGTTCAGTCAGTCTCTTAGACCAATATTTATAAGAAGAGAACAAACTAGGGTTTCACCATCAACAACTATGATTGGCTGGTGGGATCGGCCACTAAATACATGAAAATAAACTCAAAAAAATAAACTAATATATGTTTTTGACTCGCGGCGACGTGCTGGACGCAATCGCGGAGTCCGATCATCGATCCGGGCACGCCATATATGGTAAGTAGCCAAATCAGCCCCGAACGGGCCCAAAGCTCGTGCTCGTCTCTGCTCCGCATCAACTTGTATACTACATAAAACAATGTCATCCCTCTCTAAGATGAAACCGAACCTCAGAAATTCATTATAAATCAAGAGGTATGAACAAGATTTACTGGTTCTAAAACCTCTTCCTGACATCATCAAAGCACCTGTTTACAATTAATATTTCAAGTTCCATTTGAATAATATTCAGAAATCAATCTATTAAAGTTAATTCCACCACACAATAGCCAGAAACTAGTAAAATATCTTACTTGTGTATAGTTTACAGGATTTTTCTGCAGCTCGGATACAGAGAGCATAATGTGGTCTTTTGAGTCACGCACCAATTGGGCCTTCCCCTTCTCTCCCAAAATAACATATTTAGGTTCCTTCTCAGGTCCTGATAACATAAACACAACGAAATTAAAACAAAGAAATAAGAAAATTCATGAAATGGGTAACAAAATCTGTACCCGAATAAACTTTGAAAAGAGCTTTGCTGACTTTAACTGAAGTTGAATTTATGCCCCCACAAAGACCTTTGTCAGAGGAAACAGTGACAATAACATTCTTCTTCACGTCAATGCCTACAATTTCAACCAAGTTAGGCCTCTCTAGAAAAAAAGAATATAATCAAACTCAAATCATTCACAACAAGAAGCTACGTCAAACAGGAAATATAAATCTATATACCCAAAAAGTACAGGAGGTCACAAGTGGCTACCAGATAGACGATAGTTCAAAACACCACAAAATTCGAAAGCACACAACAAAATTGGCAACAATATTCAAGTTTTGAAGGGAACCACTCCTTTTAAAACTTTAAAAAGGTATGTTTTAAGAAAAGCCTTTAAATTAAAAAGGAAATGCCAATTTCTACAAATGCTTATAATTAACGGGTATATGTGGTGGGTTAGGGATGCTCACCAGTCATACACTTGGACTTTTTAGAAAATTAGTGAAAATAGTTTTTAAAAAAGATAGTCCAGTGCTCCTTTACGCTAATATCCAACATCGTATGGCAGACGAGTTTATACAATTTAAATCAACAATATGATCCGCATTTATGATAGTATTTGTTAGACTTCCGCCCATTTGCGCTTCCGCCCGTCCGTCGCTTCTGCCGGTTCTCCATTTCCAAGTACCGACCGATCCTCCGATCACTTCCTAAGTCTCGTACACTTCCTTCCATCAGACGTAGAAGATTTGGCAGCGAGCAAACCTACTTGTAGCGAGTTTCTCCCAGCCGTGTTGATCGGTGTCGAACGGAATGGGATTCTGAGCCCATTCCGACCGTCGGATCCACACAAGTTTCCTTCCACAGCTTCGTATCTCTCCTCCCTATGTCATACTAAAGGGATCTTGGACTTTATTGGTTGTATTTTCCTAGATTTCATATCTAGGTTTTGGGGATTCTTCTTTCTTGCTTGAGAAAAACGTCTCTACTGAACAAGTGGCTCTTCTGTGGCCCTCAACTTCATAATGATGTGTTATAGAGACCTGGACGGTCCTAATTAGGGGTTTATCATTCTCATCCAACTCCGAAGATTCTCTAACATGTTTTTCGGCGGCCATTCAGCGGGTATTTTGTGATTTGATTTAATCTCAAGTTTCTCTTGTCCCCTATCGTTGTTAGATATGTCAGTTGTTTATTTTAAGGACCGGTCAACTCTCATTGGATCAACCCCGACTTTTCATGATCATAGCGTCCCTCAGATGACAATTATTTGCCTCGACAATACGAATTACATGTCTTGGTCGAGGTCCATTCCTTTGACACTCAAGAGTCGAAAGATGTTTGGCTATGTAAATGGGAGCAGAGAGAACCCATATAGGATGCTACTACCTAGGGAAAGTGGGACTCCGAAAACTCACTAATCATGCCCTAATTTACGAACTCTATGCAAGAGCTGTTATCTTGCAATTACTTGTTCCTTAACACCGTCAAGGATATTTGGAAGAGGGATGAATCCACTTAATCTAGAAATCTGCCCAGGTATTTCAACTCAGAAAGAAGATCTTTCTTCTTCGTCAAGGCAATTGTCCTCCATCTGCCTATTATTCTGAGTTCACTCAAATGTATCAGAAATATGATCACTTTGATTCTCTTACCTTGCTTTAACATGGTAACGAGCATCTCTTCAAAGCACAAGAAGACCGCAATCGTGTGTTTGTGTTCTTACACGGTCTTCATAGGGATTTTGATCAAATCATTGTGAAAATTTTGGGTCGCAAACTTGTTTCTTCCTTAGCAGAGGTTTATAGTCATATTTAGCAGGAATATAATCGTAGACAGACATGATCATGCACATAAAGGCTTTGATCTAATTGCATACTCGAACTCAATAATCAATCGAACGCACTTGACAAGATTTCAAGCCAAGGACAACAAACAAAGATCATCTTGTTTGTGACCACTGGTAAAACTCGACATACCCGAGAAACCTGCTTTAAGTTCTATGGTTTACCGACTCTCGAGGAGGGCCTACCCTACGTGGAGGTCGTGGCAGTGAGATTTCAGGGGAGGGAACCTTCTCCTTAACGTGTTGCCCATCTCAGTGCCCAACTCTCTCTCTCCACTGAGAAAATACAGGCCTTCTGCAGGATGATGCAAGACCTCTCTACTGAGACTTCTTCTGAACCACCCTGCTCCTTTGCCCACACAGGTATTCTGAATGCCCATCCACTACTTCCCACTCATCTTATCACTAGATTATTGATTCAGGTGCTACAAATCATATCTTCGGGTTTTATTTCTTACTCCTCACTATCTGGTAGAGAAAAAGTATGCATTGTGAATGGATCTTTTTTCTTCATTACATGGAAAGGATCATTTACATGTTCTTCTATTACTTTAACCTCAACCCTTCATGTACTAGAATTACTCAAAATTTGTTGTTTGTTAATTACTTAACTAACTCTATGCAATGCCCAATTATCTTTTTCCCACTCATTGTGTCTTTTAAGGCCTGTAAACAAAGAAGGCGATTGACTCTGGTAGGATGATAGACATTCTTAATGTGTTCGATCCAACATTTTCAATCTAAGCCTTATAAATGGTTTGTTATATTCATTGATTTTTTTCACAATCCACTTGGGTTTTGATACACCATAAAATGAGATTTTTTTCTGTTTAAAAATTTTCATACCACGGTTTCTACCTAGTTTGGTGACACCGTTAAAATTCTTCGTAGTGGCAATGGTCATGAATACACTGATTCCTCCATTGAAAAATATTTGACTACCCTTGGGTAATGCAGCAAATCACATGTGTTCATTCTCCAGCGCAGAATAGAGTCATTGAGAGGAATCACCATTTTTGAGGTTGCCTGTTGCCTCCTCTTTACCATTCATCTTTCTTGATAAATTGTGGGAGAATATGTTCTTATTGTTGCTTATCTTATCAATTGCCTTCGTGTCTTAGGAAACAAGACTCTTCATTCATACATTGTGTCTCTCCCACTCACCTTGACACAAAAATCTTTGGGTGTCTGTGCTTGGCTCGTATCCATAACATTGTACGCTCAAAACTTGACTCTTGTGCCCTTCGATATGACTTCATTTGATACACCCTTACTCAAAAGGGATATAAATGCAACCATACTCCAACCAAAAGAAGTTTTGTCTCTATGAATGTCAGCTTATGGGAAAATGATCCTTACTATAAAGCCTCTCTTTAGGGGGAGTCTTCACCTACATTGGAAGTAAGCCTTCCAACTCTCCATTGTTGATCCCTCCACAGTATATCATGTCATCCTATAATATTCCTAACCAGAGGAGACTATGGCTTCGTTTGGCTGGGTGGATCCATCGCAGTCTCGCGTACAACACCGCCCGCCGTTTGGCGGGGTCGCGGGGTCGTGCGGCAGGGATCCACCGTGCCTCTAAAATCCACGGATTTCCAACTGATTTCAACTGCGCAGAGGCAACCGCAGTCGCAGTCGCCTCTGCGCACATTTCCTCTGCACAAAATCCGTCGAGCTAAACTAAACCTATACCTCCTCCACTAAAGACATATTCCTTGCAGGTTTATATTAGGAAAAGTAAGGACTCGACCACACTGGCTCATCCTCCCATACCAGAACCAATTTTGGCTTTGTCTTCAGCTCTTGCAAAGTTTCCTATCAGCCTATGTGAAGGTAAGAGTATCAAACACTGATTGTCTAAATATGTTTGCTATGCATATTTAACCCCCGTCACATTAAGCATTTATTTCATCTTTATCCTCTATCGATATTCCTACTATGTGGCATCGATATTCACACTGTGATTCCATAAGGTGATGATCATTTTTGGGCATACTTAGAGTAATGCAATCACACTCTATTTATTAGACGAAGTAAAGGAAAGTTGACCACTTTTATCATATGTGTGGATGATATTGTGATAATTGGGGATGATACTGAAGAGATTACTAACCTCAAAGGGAAGCTAGCAAAAGAGTTTGAGGTAAAAGATCTAGGAAAATTAAAATATTTTTGGGCATTGAGGTTGCAAGGTCAAGGCGTGACATATTTATTTTGTAGAGGAAGTACGTATTAGATTTATTAGAACATTCAGACATGTGTGGGTGCGAACCTGCCACTACACCGATTGAAGCCAATCATAGGCTTAGAAAGGATGATGGAGAGCATATAGAAGATGAGACTGGCTACCAAAAACTTTTTGGATGGTTGATTTATCAATTCAATACCTGTCCAGATGTGACATGTTGTGGAAGTGGTTAGTTAATATATACACTCACCGAGAACTAAACACTTGGATGTTATATATAAATCATGCACTACCTCAAGTTGTCGTCGGGAAAGGGTATCTTATTCGGTCGTAAAGATAAGTTGAAGATTAAGGTATATACTGATATTGACTGGGCTGGATTAGTTGATGATAGGCGATCTACGTCAGGGTACTATTGCTTATTTGCTGAGGGAAATCTTGTACCGTGGAGATGCAAGAAGCAACCTGTGGTGGCTCGATCCAGTGCAAAGGTTGAGTTCAGAGCGATAGCCTATGTAGCACGGGGACGGAAACAGGATACGGGATACAATACGAAACGGATACGAGAAACGTGATTTTTAAAAAAAATTAGGATACGAGAAACATTTTTAATTATTTTTTATTATTTTAATATACATATTAATTAATATAAGAATAAGACAACTAACAAACTATTTGTACATATCTTGAATTGTAATGAAAAATAATAATAAGACTATTATATATCATTGATATTTCATATAGTGCTATAAATGACATTTAAGGAAACAAGCACCATAAAGAACAATCTATCACTGTAAATACCATAAGAAAAATTAGATTACTTAGTAACATGTAGAGAATACATATGTAGCCGTACTTAGCAATGTTTTTAGGAATATATTGGATATTAATATGATGCAAAAAGAAGAACCAGGATAAGAAGAAGAAGTAGGAGAAGGAGGAGGAGGAGAAGCAGGAAAAGAAGAAGAAAAAGAAGGAGGAGGAGGAGAAGAAGAAGAATGAACAGAAGAAGAAGAAGGAGAAGAAGAAGAAGAAGAAGAAGCAGGAGAAGAAGGAGGAGGAGGAGAAGAAGGAGGAGAAGCAGGAGAAGAAGAAGAAGAAGCAGAAGAAAGAGGAGAAGCAAGAGGAGGAGTAGGAGGAGGAGAAGCAGGAGGAGGAGAAGGAGGAGAATAAGAAGAAGCAGGGGAAGAAGCAGAAGAAGAAGCAGGAGAAGAAGTAGAAGCAGGAAAAGAAGAAGAAGGAGGAGGAGGAGGAGGAGGAGGAGAAGCAGGAGAAGAAGAAGAAGAAGCAGAGAAGAAGAAGCAAGAAGAAGAAGAAGGATAAGAAGCAAGAGAAGAAGAAGAAACAGAAGCGAAGAAAAAGAAGCAAAAGAAGGAGGAGAAGAAGAAGCAGGAGAAGAAGAAGAAGCAGGAGAAGATGAAGAAGAAGGAGTACCTGCGAGATCGGCGGAATCGGGAGCGGAACAGGAAAACCTAATGCGTAAAATGAAATACGCGAGCACTATATCTCACGGAATCGCTTATCCCCCTTGCGGGATACGCGATTCCGAAAATAATATATATTTTTAAAAATGCATTTTCTGGAGTTTTCGGAAACGCGTTTCCGCGCGTTTCCCGTATCCGGTACGTGTTCGAGTCGATAGGTAGATCATTTTAAGTATTCGTGCTTTGTAGGCGATAGCTCATGGAATATGTGAAAGAATGTGGCTTGACATATTATTGTTAGAAATCGAAGCTCTTGAAGACACTATGAGAAACTCATATTGTGACAACAAGATAGCTATCAATATTACTCATAATCATATCCAGTATGACAACACCAAACATGCTAAAATGGATAGACATTTTATCAAAGAGAATATTGTGAAAGGGCTCATCTATAGTTCGTTCATTCCATCAGAAGGACAACTTGCCAATGTTCTTACTAAATGCTCAAGTGAAGTAGCTTTTATAGCTTAATTAGAAAGTTGGGTATGAATTGTATACCATGCTGAAATTGAGGGGGAGTGTTAATATTGTTGTATATAATACTCTATTAAATATAAAGATGAGTGGCCTACCTTAAAATTTTTAATGAATTTCAGTCTTTGACAATATCTACATAACGGAACAGATTTTTTTAAAAAACTAAACATCAGCATAGAACATATATCATCAACAAGGCCTAGCACATTGGTTAGATTCTAAAGTACCTGTTCTCCTCTAGCTGGGCATAGCAGACATCACTATTAATATTGTTTCTAGGTACTAGTTTTGCTCCACACAGTTGACTAATGAATGTGCTAAGAGTGACCTTATAGATAATTGTATAGAACTGAGAAGCATATGTTATATTGTCGACAAAGATATGTATGATCGTTAAGGACTAAGAAGACAGAAAATAAATGCAATTCCTAAACAAGAAAAAACATTGAATTTAACAAATAATAATGAGCTAGACAAGCAATAAAGTTTGACAAAATACTAGGACTATCTCCAAGAAGTGCGATAAATGGCTGCCACACGCCACGTGAAGCCTCGGTTCTAGTCTGAACTCCACGCAACTTTGAAGCTGCGACCATCTTCATTGCCTTAGTAATTTTTTGGATGTTCTTAACACTCTTCATGCGGTTCCTAACTGCATCATACAAATGCAATAAATATAAATATACAGATGAAAAGATACAATCCCCGTATCCAAAGCCAAAAATTGGATGGAAACTGGCGTAGTCCAGTGAAGATCTAGTAAGTTTACCTATTTGAGTGGAAATCGATCGTACGCCAAAAAGGCATGATTCTCTGGTATTTCAAAATGGGTCAGTAGTCTGATATATAAAATGTTATAGTAAAAGGGCATGTAGGAGCTTAATATATTTGGGCTAGAGAGGATATAAATATTCAAACATCTAAATATATGGTTAATAAGAATAAGAAGGACTAAGCAGAAACTTTAAAGTGGACGGGATACAAAATTAATGGCTGGGAAGAAAATTAGTAAAAAAAGAACCATACACAAACAATAAATTAACGTGTAATGCACAGGAAACAAGAAAGTCTATTTACTGATATAACATTTCATTTGCAGTTTTTATCTTGTACACAATAGCTTTCAAGAATTTGCGAACAGCTTAAATCTTTCAAGTAATTTGTGGGCTTACAATCAAATCTAGTACAGTAGTAAAAGCTTGTTTAGCATTGGTTGAAGCCTATTTCCTAGCACTAAAATTAGCTTAGCATCCATTAGATTAATCAACCAAAAAGTAAATGTAGGCCTGCATGACTAGACTTTCTTCCTGATTTGATTTATGCAAAGCTGATTTTTAACAGCAAGGTGTTTGGAGGGAAATAATTTGTTAAAGAGGCGTATCCTGATGCCGATCGCGGGCGGTCGTGAGGGTGGCTTGAAAATTTGGAGCATTTATTCCAGGAGGGCGACACCATCGGTTGAGAAGTTCTAGGCAACCTTGGCGCCATATTTCATAGCTTTAGAAGAATGGAAATTTGAGCCTACAGTTGGCCAAGAGAGAGTTCGTCTTGGGTTCTACGGTTCTACCTCCTTATTCCCCCTTCCTCTCCTCCCACATGGTAACATTTTGGTCCGGCCTTGTCATTTTTGTCGGCTCTCAACCGTCAGATCTCGTTCCTCCCAGCTCGCCCATGTCATGCATCACTCGTGCGACCTATTCTGCTCGTCGAGTCCCTGCCACGGCCGATTCGCATGCTCCTGCCGCACTGTCTGTCGTTGTTTCCGCGTGGTCCTGCTTCCACGTGCCAAATCCTCCTTGCCGACCTCCTTCCACGCCCAGGAGCGCCACACGCAACCTCTCCCGATCTTCCACGAGGCCCATGCGTGCATGCCACACCACTCCAAATCCCATCTCCCCATCGTTGCTTTGGTTCCATATCTCGTCTCCCCCTTGCAGCTTTGGTTCCCGATTCTCCATTCATGTGCATTTGGCTCGCATGACCGCCCCTCTCCACCACACCACCCTCTGATCCTTCGTGGTGAATGCCCACTACCCAAGCCATGACCGACGCACGCCTCGACATCATCGAACATCGCCTTGATGGACAATCCACCACACTTGCATCAATGCAAGCCATCCTCCAACGCCTCGGAAGAACTGCACGGATCATCATTCAACCACTCATGGACTTCTGAACGCCCCCCTCCCTCCTTTGCCGCCCTGACAGCCCCCAACCGGTCCACTCTAGGGATACTCTCGGCACGGCCCATTCCCGCCACCCCCCCACTCCGCGCCTTAGGGGTTCCCCATTCAATGGCACCGACCCCCTCGGATGGATAGTGAAGGCGGAGCAATTCTTCGTCATTCATGGCACCCCAAAATCCCACTATCTTATGGTCTTGGCAATGGAGGGCTCTGCCTTACACTAGGTGTGGTGTCTTCATCAAGCGACGCCCCTCCTCTCCTACCCAATCTCAAACAGACCCTTCTTCGACGGTATGATCACAACTACTCGGAGAATGCTATGGAAAGCATATGGGCCCTCTGACACTCTTCAACTATGGATCAATACACTGACGAGTTTATTGAAATCGTCAACCATATTCTCGGTCTCCCAACAGACCATTACTTGGGGTTCTTCCTGCAAGGGTTGCAACCTCACATTTGTTCCCGGCTCGGCATTCATCACCACCAAGACATTTCTGATTCCATGGAGATCACCCGCTCGATGGAGGCTGATTTTACCGTTAAGACGTTTGACCGGCCTCGTTTCCTACCCGTCACCTCTACCCCAGCTCTAAGTACGGGCATCATGCCCGACAATCGCCCACCACCCGCCCCCCACAGCCATTCTGCCTACTCTCCCGCACAACCATACTACCAAACCACCCCTACCTCCATATCATTCCCATCCACCAACGCCACACCGTCTCTCGAATCAGAAATAAAATGATCTTTGAAATAAGGGATTATGTTTTTCGATCGCAAGCCCTACTCCCAGACTTATGACAGCCCCATACTTAGCGCCCTCATTAGCGATGATAATGTCAAGTTTACAGCTGCCGATTTTGACGTCCTCTTAATAGAGGATCCCTTTCGAGGGGGATCAGAGGATGCACTCCTCCAACGCTTGGATTTGTGCTTCTCAGTGGGCAGCATTTCAGGGCCGCGTACCATGAAACTACGTGGCACTCTTCAGAACATCCTCATTGTGGTGATGACTGACAACAGCGGCAGCCACGATTTCATCTCCCAGGCTCTGTTGTGTGGTCTGCAGCTTCCCTCTGTATCGTCCTCAGGGTTCTCCGTCTATTGGGGGACGGTTGTCGCTTCTCGATCTGTGGTCTTTGTTGCCTCTTGCCCCTTTGGCTTCATGACTGTAGTGTCACTGAAAATTACTACAATTTTCCCTTGGGAGGTGTGGACGCCATCTTGGGCATTACGTGGTTATAAACATTAAGCGATGTCAACCACAATTGGACGCGCATGTAGATGACCTTTGAGTGGGTCGGTCGGCCATGCACCTTGATTGGGAATGCCTCCCTCCAACATATGTTCAGTGTCCTCTTCACACCCTACAATGGACACACCCAGTGAATTTTTATACACAACTCCGACAGGTCTCGGGGCCCCATGTCGCGCCAACGATGTTTTTGGGGACAGACCAATCCCCTCAGCTGACCCAACTTATGGAATCCTTCCCCCCAAGTCTTTGTCGAACCTCGTGGCCTCCTGCTGCAACGACCACCAACCACCGCATACCAATTCGGGAAGGGGGGCAATCGATATCCCATCCCTACAAGTATGGTCACGTGCAAAAAATGAAATTGAGCGCCTGGTGATGAATATGATTACGTCGGGCTTGATATGTCCCAGTGTCAACCGTTCTCTAGCCCAGTCTTATCGGTATGAACAAAGGAAGACAACTAGCATTTTTGCGTCGATTGCTGAATATTGAACAAGACCATCATCACACACAAGTACTTGATACTAGTAATTCAAGAGATTTTGGATGAGCTCTAGGGGAGAGCACTTATTTCTCTAAGTTGGACCTTCGCACTGACTACCACCAGACATGTGTCACTTCTGAGGACATCGCCAAGACGTCCTTCCGCACTCATGATGGTCATTACGAGTTCCTTGTGATTTGATTCGATCTGACAAACGCCTTGACCACCTTCCAGGCAACCATGAATGATATCATCTGCCCAATGCTCCGTAAGTATACCCTCATGTTTTTCGATGATTTACTTGTATACAACCTCAACAGGCACCACCACTTGTGCCACCTTGCGTCTACTCTGTAGACCTTACAGCTTCACTCCCTTGCAATCAACCCCAAGAAATGCTTCTCCGCTCAGCAGAAGTCTCCTACTTCAGCCACATGATCTCTGCTCGGGGGGTCTCCATGGACCAAGACAAGGCCCTCGTTGTGCTACAGTTGTAACACCACGATCCTTGCGAGACATGCGCGACTTCTTGGGCCTGACAGGGTATTATCGTCATTTCATTCGCGACTACGACCAGCTTTTCAGATCGTTGGTTGATCTTCTCTGCAAAATCACTAACTCAATTTTTTGTTGATCTGTGAAGGTCGTCGCAACACACCGCCACTCAGCCGGCACTCTTTGACACCCTGATCCCTGCATGCTTGACTTCTCCCAGCCCTTTGTGGTCAAGTGTGACGCATCGAGGACGAGAATCGGTGTGGTCCTCATGCAAGGAGGTCACCCAGTCGTCTACTTCAATCGGTCCTTCTTCGCCACTATCCGCTCTCGATCAGCCTATGAGAATAAGTTGATGGTACTCGTCCTAGTCGTCCAACATTGGCGGCCATACCTCATCAGACTCCAGTTTACCGTGTGCGCAGATCACCGCAACATTGGCTACACTCGTGTCCACTACTGGTAAACATTCGTCGTCAAGTTGGGATCCGTGTCCATGTCGCCTTGATCCCGACATCAACATATGTGTCGTGTCCTCGTCTCCCCATCTCTTTCCCACTTTCATCTTCATAACAATGTCGTCATTTCAAAAATCTGCCTTGTCCGCAAGGCAAAAGCAACTGTTGCTGGGATGGTTGAGGGCGACCGGGCGGGATGGCTCGTCCTCATGCCACAGGTATATGGTAAAATCTATTGTTGCTTGTTACTGAGGAGGATGGGGTGTCACCGACAGATGAGAAAAAGACGTCTCCTCTGTCAAGAAAAAGGGGACTCTCGATTGAGAAAAGGGCATTGTCATGCTGGTCCAATTAATATACACATCATCGAGGGTACGAAGCCACGCGTCATCAAGTATGACGTCAAGGCCACCGAGCTCAAAAGAGTATAAATCTAAGTGGACATGGCGGGGGCCACGGTCATGTGCAGGTACGTACAAAGATCTCTAGTATTAGAGCAGCGGTCGTCGACTAAGCAAACAACGAGAGCAGGAGAAGGAAACTGGCGAATGTCGGGTTGTGTCGTCAGGCGCGAGGGGATGAAATGGCAGCTGGCCCCACTATTAATTAACATCGTCAGGGGAGTGTCAGCTAAGGAACCAATAAGCATCATAGTGAGCAGGCCAGAGGTGCTGCCAACCGCATAACACATAAATTTAGATGATGCAGACGCGGAGGGGGGTACACGTGGCAACAGGTGAGACATCACCCACTAGATCTTCGAAATCCCCAAGGGTGAACTTTGGGTCTTCCTCGCCAATGGTGATGCAGAGCTCCTTTAGAACACGGTCATGAGTCGCGGAGTGGGTTGTTCACAACGAAAACATAAGCTCCTGGTGCGAACATCGTGGTAACTCTTGGTTGGTCCTCAGCGGGCCGCTGCATCAGGTCTTAGAGGGAAGCAATGGAGGCGTTGTGAGCATCGAGGTGGCGGGAGATGGTGGGATCAGTTGGGAGTTGAGATGCGGGAGCATATGAAGGTCCCATTGAGTGAAGGCGGGGAATACAAAAGTTGGTTGTAGTGGAAAGAGCCCCAAAACATCGCGGATTGGCAGACCGGAACGTCGCAAGAAGCTCGACACGCGGAATCGAAAGAATACATAAGACGGTGTTGCACGGATAAGCGCGGGAGAATGCGGCGTAGTGGAGATCGGGTGAGATCGAAGGCGCGCTGGAAGGACCTGTGCTGGCACAGTTGCGGAATCAACTGGACGACGGAAGCAAGCGCAGGATAAATTCGGGCTGCAAAAACCGCGGTCTGAAGATGACATTTCAGACCAAATGTTACGTAGTCGGGGATTACGAGATAGAGAAGGGGGAAAATGAGAGAAGAGGAGGAGAGATAGGACGAGAAGAGAAAACCGCTAGGGTTCCATTTTTATCACGCTTCCAAGATAATCCAAATGAGAGGCACATAGGCTTTTAGACCTAATTCCGAAGTACCTTTGTGCAATACTGGACAAACATCCGTCAAGTTGGGTTCT
The DNA here is from genome assembly GCA_039583875.1 of Platanthera guangdongensis. Taxonomy (NCBI): domain Eukaryota; kingdom Viridiplantae; phylum Streptophyta; class Magnoliopsida; order Asparagales; family Orchidaceae; genus Platanthera; species Platanthera guangdongensis. Next base: position 142,870,141 of record CM077154.1, on the reverse strand, counting down.
ATGTCCACACCGTCTTGGTTCTGACATCGACATATACGTCGTGTCCTTGTCTACACGTCTCTTTCCCTCTTTCGTCTTCATAACAACACCTTGAAGATTTGACGTGTTTATTCCAGGAGGGAGACACCCACAGTCGAGAAGGCCTAGGAGACATCGTCATCATATTTCCTTAGCTTTATTTTATCTCTCAGTATTGTTTATCACACTTTATGTATTCTACGGATTATTTTTGAATTTTCCATTGGGTGAGTTTTAATACCCAATCTAGACTAATATATGAATTATCTTGGAGGAATAGAAATTTGAGTCTAGGGTTGGCGAAGAGAGTTCCTCTTGGATTCTACCTCCTGATTCCCCCTTCCTCACCTCCTGCACGGTAACATAGTTACCAATTTCCTAAAAGCTAGAACCCAAACACTATACCAAGATGTTGCATCACAACAGTCTGAAAATGCATATTGTAAACTGCATTTGTCAAGATACATTTTTATGCCCAACCATACTACTCCATTTCCAATTGAACATCAGATGTTGGATACCTCACATGTAGATGTCAGGTAATACTTCAAAATAATTGTATACATAGAACGAATTGTGGAACGACCTAACCATAATATGAGTTATTGTTTGTTTTGACTCAGCCTAGATAATACTAAGTTGAACATTTATAACGACACAACCCCCAATATGCGAAGGTATTGTTCATTTTAACTCAGTCGGCCAAAATTAAGCCAAAATTCACAATTTCGCCTTTTGTCTCTGGTGACCTATGAGAACTTCCCACTAGGTCACCATCTTATTCAACCTTCACACCTATGAGAACTTCCCACTAGGTCACCATCTTATTCAACCTTCACACCTATGAGAACTTCCCACTAGGTCACCATCTTATTCAACCTTCACACCTATGAGAACTTCCCACTAGGTCACCATCTTATTCAACCTTCACACGAGCACAGTTAACCCCTAAATTCATAACTAAATTTTACCACATGTTCTTAAAGTTGTCTATCATACTTGGGGTCTAAACTACAACTCAATAACTTTTTTTTCAATTCCAATGTGCGATTTAGTTCATTCAAGCACCCACTTTTCTCCTAGAAGCATGTGATCTAAAAAGTTTGTCATGAGTCACTCCTTGTCGAGTTTCACTGCAACAACGAACCTCTTTGCCCTTCTGCCATTGTTAGTTCTAGTCATAGGCACGTTAATTCCTCTTATTTTGTCCTTAAATCATACATCGTACCACAGAAGGTATCACACTCTTAACATTTGTAACGAGTGATTTCACAATATGTGAGGCATTCTGCACTTTAGCTCACTCAATCTAACACTAAGTTGAACCTTGTGATTTTACCTTTTTTCTTGGGTAGCATGCAAAAACTTCCACAGAGATCACTCATCCTAAAACTATTACATCTAAGACTTAATCGCGGAAGTTCAGAATTGAATTTCACCATATGCTCTTTAGTATTAAAAGAAGCTTCTTATATTTGTGATCTAAATTATTTGTGATGTCTATAACAACAATATATGTGGTATTGTTGGTTTTCACTCAGCTAAACATATACTAAGTCAAACCTTACAGTTATATCATTTTTGGGGTATTCTAAAATAAGTTTCCAGTAGTTCATTGGTGGAGACCAGCCCAGATCAGGTCGACGCAAAAGTACTCGATGCGTCGCACCCGACCGGACCTCTATCGGCCCTAAGTTATTGCATTTTTTTTTGTTATTTTGCATTTTGTTTTGTTTTGTTTTGCATTTTTATTTTGCGAATTTTTGTTTGGACAATTTTATCTGCACGCCTGCGTACGTAACCGCATTTAAAATTTTCAACTTTTGTTTATTCTCCTACAAGAGAAGTTGTTTTACAACCCTAAGAATTGGCCCCGATTAAAACCGGTCCAACATCCTTCATGTTCTGCCAAAGCCGCCGGAATGTTCTCTCGGTTCACTTTTAGGGCTCTCAGCACACCTTCCCCGACTTTGGCGTTGCACGCAGGAAGAGCTTTTGGCTCCGTCTTCCACCCACGATACGGCGAGACCTTCTGGCCGCCCAGCTCCAGCACGTCATCAACCGACCGCAAGGATCTAATCCTCGCATCTCCCGCCCACGTCCACCGCAACTCCCGGTCACCCCAGCCGGCCAGGCGCGCATCTCGAACGACTGTCTCTCTGTCGGTCCGACTTCAACTTCTGGCCACACCCCCCATCCACGAAGGTGTGTTCGACAATTTCACCGATCGTGGAGAAGAAAGGGATTCTGAAGTTCGTTATTTTGTGCGTTTCAGTTTGATTTTTAACCCAATAAAAGGGAAGTCTGTACCCATGGAGTTTGGAGTTGTTGAATGATATTGTGATGTCTGATTTTTGCTTTCGTGAAAATGTTCCATGAACAGTGAATGAAATAGAAGTCCTTCTTGTTTGGCGAGATTTCGTGGAGCCTCTTGCGTGTGAGTGAGCGAAATATTTATGTGTGCCTGTGTGCGATAGCGGCCGACTACGGAGCGGGAGATCGAAGGTGACGAGGACTTCCTCGCGGGACTGTCGTCGACTTCGATTGCAGAAAGACGACTCTTTTCGTGGGTAATTGCTTCTTCACCTCCTTTGCGTGTGTATACATTTTCTCTTTAAGATTTTAGAATTCATTTGCTGAATTTTCTCTTTAGAAAGTCCACGATTTTCATTTTGCTAGGACAAGGGAAACGAAACAAAAGTTGTTATTTGTTGATCTCTTTTCCCCAAAATTTTCATTCGAAGTATTTTTCAAGAAAATTCATTTTGAAACAAAATAGTTTGTTTATGCTTTACGAAAAAAAAGTAATTAAAAGTTGTTTTCTTTCTAAAAATTTGTGCAATACCCGCTCAAAAATCTTTGCAAAAAAATTCATTAAACATTGCATGCATTAGAGTTTCCTAAGAAAAGCCGACAGACGCACAAACCCTACGCGTCGTCCTGCATCAGTCATCCACCATGGTTGTATTATAATCCTAACATGCTTACTAGTTGATCACATGCACTCACATCTCACATGTTTAGGGTCTATACTATTATTTATAGCTTGATAACATTTTCCTTCATTTTCGATATAAGATTTGTTTACTCATGCTTCTTTTACCCTAAAAGTTTAGCATCCTGGAATCTGCCAAGGGACGCACTTTGTCAGGGCCTCATTGCCCCGATGACACTCCTTGTCCTCATGAAACTGCCTCCAACATATTTGGAATGTCATCCAAACGCGAATTGATCATGTATTAAAAGACGACATATACATAGTTCTATGATCCATTGCCACTAAAAATAAAGATATTGGAATTAAGGGGGAAATAAGACTCACCAAATATGAATAGGATGGACAGAAGGGCATTGTTCCATTCTCTCAATCAGCATGAGTAGGATTCATAGAACATTGTTGTAAACCGCGATTCTGTTTTATTAACTAAATTTCGTCAATTGATCATTGTTCTCCTTCGCTAACAGTATGTCTTCATCAATCACTTTCATGTTATATTATTTCAGAAATTTGAAAATAATATTAATTCCTTTTCAATAAAGTCAAGGAAAAAAAGGAGAGGCAAGGGCACTTCTATATTTCAAGATGATAAAGTAGCTCCAAAGTAGTGCTTACTAAACAAGAAACTTGACATTTACATTTTGTACAGCATATGTTGTTAAAGGCGGGTCTATGGATTAAGGCCCACCAGTATCATAATTCAAATGTATGCGCCTTAGCATAGCAAAACAGAGGACCTCACCTAGGTGGACGTTTTTTTGCGCTTTTGGAGTATAAAAAGCACGTCCGAGTGAGGTTTATGTTGTGAACCTATTTTTTAAATAAAGATTAATGCAATAGCTCAATAACGTTTGAATGATTTAGTGTTTGTAAAATATAATCAACATTCAGGTTCGATGGGATGCAAATGACCGCATTGATCTCATTTCTTATGAGATATAGACGATATTAATGAATGGTTGATTGGTGGAATGGATAACGAATCTGATCAAAAAGATGAATTGATGTTTGATGATGATTGAAAAAATGGAATATGTTGTACCTTGCCTTCACCAGGCACACGGTTGCACCTTCCACCTTGCACTTACACTTTAGGACCCCTTTGCACCTTAATACTTTTAAGATGTATGCATATGACAACGCACATGTGAAACCAAATAGCACCAGTTATTAAGCTCACAAAAACTTCTTATGGAACTTTCCTACGACAACTTCTCACACTACTCTACCAGCATCACCACCTAAACTAAATTCTCACTTATTACCCATGAACGGTTTCATAAAACCTTTATTGCAAAAGGATATTTTGCAAAAAAAATATCGGAAACGTGTCGTTTTGTCCATAAAATCTTTATGTCGGTCGGCCATGTCGGAGGATATCCACAACAGTGATAATAAGTATAGCAAAGTGACATTGATGGCTAATAAACGACGATCAATGTCTGACACTGGGAGATATAGTTTGGATATACATGAGGAAACTGATCTGTCACGATCCAAGGCTAGGCTCCTCATAGAATAACCGAATGAAAGATGTTTTTGCCACCACCAGACAAGATTTTGTAGCATCTCTGACAAAGAATTTCAGCAAATTCCTCCCCACATTATATCACCTAAAGGACCTAACAAATGGGAGGCCGTGAAAGCTATAAAGAGAACATAACATTAATAATTTGAGAGCTCTAAATAAGGATATTTCCATCCCATCTTTCTCTATAGTGCATGTCCCCCTCAATTGTTTAATCAGTCTCCTTTGTATACTTGCACTTAAAACTCACGAATATCAACAACGTATACTTTTTCTTACTCAAGCAAATTCTACTTGATAATTATTACATTAAGTTCTCTTTTATGCCTTTCTCCAATTTTCATAAAGCTAGGTTAGACCTCCAAAATCAAATATTTATCCAATATCCTAAAAAAGCAGTGAGTGTGTACTGCATAGCTAGTTGAGTAATGAACAAAGCCCTAGGAAAGGCACATCACCAGGGGAGAATCTAGAAAGAGAAAGATCTCGTTACTCTGATCACTAGCCTAAGTGTTATGACTCTCGTGGCTCCTATATGAGTAATAAGAGAGGTCGCATTGCTCGTAATCCAATGCCAAACACTCTTGTGTGCATTACTTGACATGTGAGGTTTCAAGAAGCAATAATCTTTTGGTGACTCCTATATGAGTAATAAGAGAGATCACATTGCTCGTAATCCAATGTCAAACACTCTTGTGTGCATTACTTGACATCTGAGGTTTCAAGAAGCAATAATCTTTTGGTGACTATCGCATTGAGTGTATGTCCATCTGTTGAACGCCATCTTAATAATCATACAAAACATGATGAGTCGGCGACCTCTTTCGTCCAATGAATCTTTAAAGAATGTGTACACCCACAGTTCACGAAGTCGATCTTGAGCACCATCAGAGGAAGGTCGGAATGACAATTCACATCGTTCAATTTTATTATGTGGTCCTCTGCAATCCATCTCTAGTGTCAACTTTAATTGAACACTTTCAAGGATGCATTGTTGCAATTGCAAATTTAATGTGTACTTGGTAACACAATTCACTAGTGAACAAAATCTAAAAAATTTTCAATGACTTTTTAGAATGTGTCAGTGACCCAAGACGCATATATTGTTGAAGCTAAAAACTGGCCTCAACGAGAGTTCGGACCTTGGGGTGTGGCCGACACCTATTTCTCCCAAACCTCGACCCAAGAATAGCCACAAAGAACTGGAAACTGACCCTAAGCCTCAGCTGGGAGGTCCCTCCACTAACTCGGAAGTTCTCTGAGCGCTTCCCCTCCAAAGCCAATTGTTGCGCTAGGAGTACCTCAGAAGGCTTTAGAAGGCAAAAAGAGAGTATGAGGAAATCTGCCTTCTGAGGTATCCATGTGGGCCTATTTATAGATTTTCAATATCTGGTCTGCAAAAAACGTACTTTTGCTGCCCTAAAATTACTAAAATGTCCCTGGGCTGGTCTGTCAATAGCCAAACTCCGCTGTTCTGAGGAGCTAATGCAGACCAGGGGTGTTTAGGTAATTTCAGGTCATGGGTCCCATCTGGCGGAAGCTCTTCCTGCTGAGCTCTACGGGAACCCGGCTTGCCCTGAGCGCAAGCCTTCCCGCCTTTCCTGGGCAGGAACCAAAAGACTGAAGTGGCGTTGAGTGGAGAGGCATCACTCTAACGCCGAGGGCCGATGGGCTTCCGCCATCCAGAGGCGCGAGCCCCTGTTCCTGCCCAGGGCGGGAGCCTTCTCGCCTGCCCTGGTTCTGTCATGGCCTCAACCTAAAATTCTGCGCTCGATGAAAATAACCTTAAGTCGAAGGCTCGGTTCGATGAGTTTGCGTTCGACGAATTACGTTCCCCGCTCGACAAATTGAGCTCGACGAAATGGCGTTCGACGAATCGACGTTCAACGAATGGCGTTACTCAACCCCTGGGAGAGAGCCTTCCCGCCTACTTACGGCAAGAGCCCTCCCGCCCGCTTTCTTATTTGATCCAATTGTAAGCCCAAAGCTAGCCCAATCTGGGTCCTTGAGTGATCTTGGTCCCACCCAGCGAATATGGGGTTGTACACAATCTCGGCTCTTTGCGAGCTAGCCTTGCGCTCGGAAAGATACGTCGAACCCCTAATATTCGGTGGGTACGTATTGACCTGGCAGGGAATCTTTCTGCAGACCTCACCTTCGTCCTATAAATACACCGCTGAGTTTGTCTCTCAGGCCATCTCTGTCGTCATTACTCTTTGCTTGAGCCTCTGCAAGGCCATGAAAATGCGAGCCAAAAATGTTGAGAAGCCACTCTCGGAAGAGCTTCGGGCCCGCCTCGCGCGCCACAGGCGCGGGCTCGTGCCGACTGCGCCAAAGTTGCCCCTTGGCTGATGGGCAAGAGGCCAGCCGGCGAAGAAGCCAGTTGGCGAGAAGTCAGCCGGCGAGAAGCCAGCTGGCGAGAGCTCCCGCCCAAAGAAGAAGAAGAAGGCCAAGTCTGTCGTGCGAGACCTGTTGAAGGAGAACCGAGCCTCGCCTACCCCAACTCCTAACCGCGATGAGATTCCTTCTCTGTCGGAGGTACTTTTCTTGTCTTTCGCCTTTCCCATTAGCGCGAGCTGTCAAAGAGTTGGAACGTGGTCGCGTACTGAAGTATCACTCTTCTCGCAGGGGACGGTGCCAAAAGGATGTCGCCGACTTTCTACTGGCGGACACAGAGACGACGCGCCTTCATAATGAGGATCTGTCGTCTGTTTCGGGGGCTGCACCGCCGGTCTCGGGGGCTGCCCCGCCCAATGCCCCTGCAGATCGCACCGATCTGGCGCCCGATCTCGCCATCCACTGCCGGAGGGGTTGTCACCTGAGCCATCCGCTCCTGCGCCGGGATCCCAGTCCTCGGCGAGAGAGGACGTCTCTGTTCCCCCCTGGGCGAGACCGAAAGACCTGGAGCGCAGGACATTTCCGTCCGGGTCGGGGCAAGCCGCTGCATCTGCTTTTTGGAAAAAGCTCGGAAGGCCAGCCCGGCCCTTTCTCGCCAACCATCGGGGGAGGGTATCCATCACTCTTCAGGTATGCGAGAGCCTCCCAGCTTTTCTTTCGCTCTCCTCCCATTCTGACCAAAATCTGTCCTCCAGAGTCGAAGGAGCAAGAGGCGGAATGGGAAGGAGACGAAGATGAAGAAGAAGAAGAAGATGACGAGGAAGACTCGCCTCTCCCCTCCGCCGGCGAGATGGAGGACTTTCTCGAGGCCTCCGGAAGCGGCAAGGCGCGGAGGCGGAGGGTTGCGACAGTCCTGTCGAAGCTCGCGCGGCAGCAGCGGGCCAACTCCGCAGCGGTGAAGAGAATCCACGAGACGATGGAGCGGCGGCTGGCAATCGTCAAGCGGGATTGTGCCTACCTCATTGGCGGGGCGGAATCCCAGGAGATGCTTTCCGCCGAAACTTCACCCAGAAGATACGTCGCGTGGATTCGAGAACAGCTCCGCCTGGCCAACCAGGGGCTGACTGCCCTGACGGCCTTCTTCGACCCGCGAGTCCCTCCGAGGTCTGGCAGGCGAGAACTGGGTCGTTGGCCGTGGGAGTCGTACTAAGCCCTGTAGGGCTAGCCTCTTCTTTACCCACCTCCTCAGCCTACCCTTCTCCCTTTGTACCACTTGCGACTTACATCAACAGACAGTTATTATTATCAGTATTATTTGTTATTATCATTTTTTATCTTTGTTGTTTTCGTGGCTCTCGCCCAGCGAGAGCCCCTTTATATCTGTGTCCTTTTCGTCTGTGTTTCATGCTCTCTTTGATGTTTCGCGAATGTCTGACCCATACGCCCTGCCCAACACTTCTCGCACGCTGCGACCGTTTGCCTTTTCCCTAGCCCTCCCTGAAGGTTCTCGCTTCCTGCAGGTTCAAGGAGAGCTGACGAGGCAGGACGGAAATCGAGGAGTCAAGATATCAAGATTGGTTGACTTGTTGACCGTTCCCCACGTCGTATTTTTTAGGAAAAAAACTCATAATTACCGTATCTTATATAAATAGGCCGATCCACCTACTTCATTTACGTCTCAACATTTATTTCTTTCACTCCAAGCCTTCGTCCCCATGCCGACTGCGCTCGCCGATCTCTGAAGCGCAAAGGCTCTCTCCTCCCCGATCTTTTTCTCCCTTCTCGACTTCCCTTCAAGATGCCTGGAGAGAGCGAAGGCCGCTCCAAGTGCGCGCAGACCTTCCTGGACCACACCTTCCCGCCATGCCGGCTCGCGCAGGCGGAATTCCTCGCGATCACCAAGAACTTCATCCCGCCGAGGTTCGTCGCGCGGAAGCCTGGGAGCGACGACAGGGTGAACCTCGCGCCGGAAGGGGAGCTCGTCATCCCCTTGGAGAACTTCGAGGCGGGCTTTCGCCTCCCTCTCCAGCTGGAAGTGCACTAGGCCTTGCGCTATTATGGGGTAGTGTAGGCCCAGCTCAACCCTAACTCCATCGCCCTCCTGGTGGTTTCCGCCTGCTATATACGGGCGGAAAGGATCGAGTTCAGTCTGCCCATCTTCCGGAAGCTGTTCAACTTCCGGGCCAAGAGAGGGTCAGTCTTCATTTTTGGACAGTCGGTGAAGACGGCGGGTCTTGCCAACAAACATCATCACTTTGCGGAGAGGTTCGTCTTCGTCTAAGGGCCCTTCGGCAACATCCCTCTCGCGCTCATTCAATATGACGACGCAACCTATAAGCCTCCCGCACTCGGGGAGCGAGAGGGCTCCCTTGTCGAGTTCTTTGGATCGAAAGCTTTCGGCGTCCCCTTCCTCCGGCGAGACCTGGACCCTCCAACCAGTACCCCCGGCGAAAGTAATTTTCTGGACTAGACTTGCAACCTTTCGTTTCGAGAGATGGGGCTAATTAACTATGAGACTCGCAGGTGAGCGAGACATTCCCCTCCATCAACCTTTTGACGAGGCCAGGGCACTCGTCGACCCCCTGGCCCTCGCCAAGTCCGTCGCCGCCGCTTGCCGGGAGGAGCCGAGATCCTCTTCCGCATCAAGTGCCAAGAAGCGGAAGCTGAGCTCCCACTTTGCCCCTCCTCTCAAAAATCAAAGCCGCCAGCAGCGGACAAGGGTAAATCCGTTGTACCGGCTTCCGCCGAGATCCCCGTCGAGACCCCTTCAGTTGCCGGCAAGACGGGTGCAGCCCAGCCTGCCGCAGAGGCCCCCGCCGAGACCTCTTTAGTTGCAGGCGAGATGGGTGCCTCCCAACCTACCGCAAAGACCCTGGTCGAGTCCTCTCGCAAGCCGGTGCCGAAAGGGCATCGGAATTTCGGCTTTGGCGAGAAGTATAAGGATACGGAGTGCCAGCCCTTGATCCAGTGGGATCATACCACCAACCGCATCGCGGTTTCCACACTTCTCCCCTCCTGGAGGGAGCGGGACTCGAGCTCCGACGATGCCTTCGCGCTGGGCTATGGCCTCTACGATCGGGAGGACGCCGACACGTTCGATCGGACGACAACCCGGGACCTCGTCCTTGACGCCGCCCAAGCCCAGCTTCGCGCGGTCCAGCTCTCGCACATGGCTGGGCGCCGCACCCTCACCATCGAGCGCAACCTTGCCGATATGCTCAGGGCGAGGGATGTCGTTGCGACTGAAGCGGCCACCCTGAAGTCCGACTTGGCTGCCGCCCAACAACTTCTCTCCTCTCGCCCGGCCGCTGAGGTAAGCGGGACCCTCCAATATTTCTCGTCCTCTTAATATTCATATATATATATATATGCTTTTCGCTTAACCGGACCGTCTCGCAGGATTCCGCAGAAGTCGAGCTGTCTCGCGCGAGGGTGGACAGCGTCCAGTGCGAGAACCAGCTGCTGCAGGCTGAGGTGAAGCTCTTGGAGGAGGCCCTGGCACTGGCCCTGGCCCTGGCCCTGGCCCGGTCGTCGCTGGAGGAGAGAGTCGAGCGCCGTCACTACTCCGCATACGAGATCGACCTGATCGTTCAGGAGAACGCGCAAGCCACCGCCAAGATGGTCATCGAGGTGCTGCGGGAGTCGGCGCTTTTGAATGAAGGGGGCGAGACCCTCACGGCGCGAGGGATCTTGCCCGGGTTGTTCAAGACCATCCCCAAACCTGCGGGAGAGGACGGCTCTCCGATCAATGATGCGGCGGAGCTTGTCCTGAACGTGGAAACCGGCGGCAGCTCACCCGGCGAGTCCTCCGGCTACACCCCCAGCGGAACCTCCAACGGGAGCTCCAGCGGAACCTCCGACGGGACCTCCAGCGGGCCTGCCCAATAGCCCCCACATCTTGCTTCGTTTATTGTAATCTTACTTTTATTTTTGTACATTCATTTCTTGTAAGCTTATCCTTTGTGACTTTTGTAAGGGGCGAGATTCCCCCGCTGATGTTTACTCCTTTTATATTGTATTGAAAAAATCTGTCTTTTCGCTGGAATGTTTATTACCTTTGCACGAACCCTAGGATTTTAGGCGATGACCACCACCCGTTTGAAGAGTTGGCTAGGTAAACCAGCCGGAAGGGGCCTGCCGAGAGCCCTGCCAAAAGGGCCGTGCCGGAAACCCTACCGAGAGTTGCTTGTCGAGAGGTGCTGGCCGGGATTCCCGGCGAGATGGCTATGGAGAGAGCCCTGTCAAGAGGGTTATACCGAGAGCCCTGCCGAGAGTCTGGACGAGAGCCCTGCCGGGAGGGTTATGCCGAGAGCCCTACCGAGTGTGGTCTGAGTCATCTCAGTTTTTACTTAGGACTGGTGTTAGCCGTTTGTAAACTTGTTATCAAGAGCTTCGTGACTACGTCATGATTTCAACGGCCCTGTCTGCTTGGTGTGAGCCTGGTCATCGGGTCCACCTGGGACCACTAAAATAAAACATCCCTTTTTCCTTCTTTCCCCCTCAAGAGATCCCACGGCCATGTTGGCTAGTGAGAGCATGACTGCGGGTCTACTTGGGGTCTTGTTTAGCTTCCCGATTCTTTCTTCAAACTCCCTTCCATTCCCCCCAGTTGTGTCTACTGTCCTGCCCAGCTAATGAGAGCCTGGACATGGAGGCTCATTACCCGGGGCCGAGCGTGCCTTCCAGCCCTGCCAGCTAAGAGAGCCTGCACAGCGGAATCACCACTCGAGGTGTTCCCTTACCCCCCAGGCAAGCCTACGGCCCTGCCAGCTAGTGAAAGCCTGACAGCGGGTCTATCCGGGGCCAAGTGCGCCTTCCAGACCTGTCAGTTAATGGGAGCCTGAGCAGCGGGATCCTCTCGGGGCCTTGCTTAGTTTCTCAATTCTTTCTTCAAACTCTCTTTCCTTTCCCCCCAGGTGTGCCTACTACCCTGCCCAGCTAATGAGAGCCTGCACAGCGAGTCTACCCGGGGCCGAGCGTGTCTTCCAGCCCTGCCAGCTTGGAGAGCCTGCGCAGCGAAATCACCACTCGAGGTGTTCCCTTACCCCCCAGGCGAGCATACGGCTCTGCCAGCTAATGGGAGCCTGACAGCGGGTCTACTCGGGGTCGAGTGCATCTTTCAGACCTACCAGCTAATGGGAGCCTGAGCAGCGGGATCCTTTCGGGGTCTTGCTTAGTTTCTCAATTTTTTCTTCAAACACCCTTCCTTTCCCCTCAGGTGTGCCTACTGCCCTGCCCAGCTAATGAGAGCCTGGACAGCGAGTCTACCCGGGGTCGAGCGTGTCTTCCAGCCCTGCAAGCTAGGAGAGTCTGCGCAGCGAAATCACCACTCGAGGTGTTCCATTACCCCCCAGGCAAGCCTACGGCCCTGCCAGCTAGTGAAAGCCTGGCAGCGGGTCTACTCGGGACCGAGTGCGCCTTTCAGACCTATCAGCTAATGGGAGCCTGAGCAGCGGGATCCTCTCGGGGTCTTGCTTAGTTTCTCAATTCTTTCTTCAAACTCTCTTCCTTTCCCCCCAGGTGTGTCTACTACCCTGCCCAGCTAATGAGAGCCTGGACAGCGAGTCTACCCGGGGCCGAGCGTTTCTTCCAGCCCTGCCAGCTAGGAGAGCATGCGCAGCGGAATCAGCACTTGAGGTGTTCCCTTACCCCACAGACGAGCCTACGGCCCTGCCAGCTAGTGAAAGCCTGGCAGCGGGTCTACCCGGGGCCGAGTGTGCCTTCCAGACCTGCCAGCTAATGGGAGCCTGAGCAGCAGAATCCTCTCGGGGTCTTGCTTAGTTTCTCAATTCTTTCTTCAAACTCTTTCCTTTCCCCCCAGGTGTGCCTACTGCCCTGCCCAGCTAATGATAGCCTGGACAGCGAGTCTACCCGGGGTCGAGCGTGCCTTCCAGCCCTGCCAGCTAGGAGAGCCTGCGTAGCGGAATCACCACTCGAGGTGTTCCCTTACCCCCCAGGCGAGCCTACGGCCCTGCCAGCTAATGGGAGTCTGGCAGCGGGTCTACCCGGGGCCGAGTGCGCCTTCCAGACCCGCCTAGCTAATGGGAGCCTGAGCAGCAGGATCCTCTCAGGGTCTTGCTTTGTTTCTCAATTCTTTCTTCAAACTCTCTTCCTTTCCCCCCAGGTGTGCCTACTGCCCTGCCCAGCTAATGAGAGCCTGGACAGCGAGTCTACCCGGGGTCGAGCGTGTCTTCCAGCACTGCCAGCTAGGAGAGCCTGCGCAGCGGAATCACCACTCGAGGAGTTCCCTTACCCCCCAGGCGAGCCTACGGACCCTGCCAGCTAATGGAAGTCTGGCAGCGGGTCTACCCGGGGCCGAGTGCGCATTCCAGACCTGCCAAGCTAATGGGAGCTTGAGCAGCGGGATCCTCTCGGGGACTTGCTTAGTTTCTCAATTCTTTCTTCAAACTCCCTTTATTTCCCCCGAGGTGTGCCTACTGCCCTGCCCGGCTAATGAGAGTCTGGACAGCGAGTATACCTGAGGCCGAGCGTGCCTTCCAGCCCTGCCAGCTAGGAGAGTCCTGCGCAGCGGAATCACCACTTGAGGTGTTCCCTTACCCCCCAGGCGAGCCTACGGCCCTGCCAGCTAATGGGAGTCTGCCAGCGAGTCTACCCGGGGCCGAGTGCGCCTTCCAGACCTGCCAGCTAATGGGAGCCTGAACAGCGGGATCCTCTCGGGGTCTTGCTAACTACCAACCTCTTTTTCCAATTCTCAAAAAAAACCAATCATGATACAATTCGATGAATTTATTAAAAATAAGATTTTCAATCTTGTCCCCCACTAAGGGTAGAAGCGCTTCAAATCGTCGTCACTCCATGCGTGACTCATGGATACCCCTTCCACATTCTGGAGGTGGTATCCCCCTGACCCCAGGGCCCTTTACTACAATGTAGGGTCCTTCCTAGTTGGGGTTGAGCTTACCAACGGCCGCCGACCTTCCGGCGGCGTCGACCTTCTTCAAGACCAGGTCCCCTTCCTTGAACTGCTTTATCCTGACATGTTTGTCGAAGTACTTGGTCATCCTTCGTTTGATCTCCTCATGTCTGACGGCGGCCACGTCGCGAAGTTCCTCCACCATGTCCAATGAGAGTCGTAGCTCCACTTCATTTCATTCCCTCCATGTCTCGCCTCCTTTGTCTGCGGCCGCAACCCGTGGGGATTGGACCATCAAACACCACGAGTAGGGCCGCCTCACACCCATGCAAGAATTTGAAGGGGGTTTCGCCAGTGGTCGTGTTCGGGGTTGTTCGCAGAGCCCACAACACCGAGGGGAGCTGCTCCACCCAACTCCCCCTTAAGTTCTTCACCTTCTTCTTGAGCAGGTTTACTATAATTTTGTTTATCGCCTCCACCTGGTCGTTGCTCCGGGGGTGGTGAACGGAGGACAAACCTGAGGTCGATACCCAGCTGAGTGCAGAAGCTTATGAACTCCTTGCTTGCGAATTGTGGCTCATTGTCCGTGACAATGGCCTGAGGCAACCCGTGCCTACAGATGATCTCTCCTCAAACGAAGTTTTTGATAACCTGGGAGGTTACCTTGGCCAACGTCTTGACCTCCAGCCACTTTGAGAAGTAGTCGATCATAACCAAGAGGAACCTTCTCTGCCCGCTCGCCGGAGGAAATGGTCTGACTAGGTCCATTCCCCAAATGGCGAAAGGCCAAGGCGCCGTGATGCTTCGAAGCCGTTGAGCGAGCAAGAGTTGGAGGGGTCGTAGAGTTGGCACTTTTGGCACCTCCTCGCAAACTCTGCCGCATCCTTCCTCAGGGTGGGCCAGAAGTATCTCTGTCTGACCACCCTTGCCTCCAACGTTCTACCTCCTGAATGACTACCACATTCCCCGGAGTGCAGCTCTTCCAAAATCCTTGGGATTTCTTCCTCCGCCACACATCGCGCCAAAAGGCCCGATAGCATCTTCCGATTTAAGCTCCTTTCATGCATAAGATAGTGAGTCGCTTTATGTCGGAAGCCTTTTTAACTCCTTGACCCCTTCGGGGAGGTTGCCCGTGATGAAGAAGGTCATGAAGGGATCCACCGACGAGGGTCGCCGATCCACTTCCATTAACTCCCCCTCCTCGATCGCTGTATGAAATAACTCGGTCAAGGTCCCCCCCCCCCTCGAGGTCCAAACTTGGTCAATCGGTCTGCTGCTTCATTATCTTCCCTAGGGACATGCTGAATTGAGAATGCTCGGAACCCACCAATGATCACCCTCGCCTTGGACAAGTACCTCTGAGAGTGGGCTCCCGAGCTTCATATTCTCCCCTGATCTGGGACGCCAGCCACCAGTAAATCTGTGAGCACTTCCACGTCGTGAATCCCGAGCTCTTTATCCAACAACAACCCAGCTATGACAGCCTCATACTCCGTCTGGTTGTTGGTGACCGGGAAGTGCAGCGCCACTGCTTGCTCTATGGTGACCCCCTGGGGGCTCTCCAACACTACCCCTCCCACAAGGGAATGCTTCCCTGAGGCTCTGTCAACGTACATCTTCCATGCTTCCCTTGGCAGCGCTTCCTCCCCTTCCAGCTCTATGACGTAGTCAGCCAAGAAGTCAGCCACCGCCTGCGCCTTGATGGAGAGTCTTGGTACAAAAGAGACGTCGAACTCGCTGAGCTCAATGGACCACTTGGCCAACCGCCCTGAGTGTTCCACCCCTTCAAAGATCTTGCGCAGTGAGTGATCAGTCACCACCTTGATTGAGTGAGATTGAAAGTATGGCCTGAGCTTCCTGGCCGAGACGATCAGAGAGAAAGCCAACTTTTCTAAGATGGGGTAGCGTAGCTCAGCCTTCTTTAAGATCCTACTGACATAGTAGATGGGTAACTGTCTCTTCCCTTCTTCTCTTACCAACACAGAACTCACAGCCTCAGCCCCTACCCCAAGGTACAAGGCTAAGTCCTCCCCCTCCTTCGGGCTCTGTAGGAGCGGCGCTTGGAACAGTTGAGCCTTCAATGCCCGGAAAGCCACCTCACATTCCTCCGTACACTCAAACTGTTTGTTCCCCCGAAGCGTTTTGAAACGAAATGTGAACATTTCTCCTCGGCACGAGAGAGAAACATACTCAGCCCGGCTAGCTTACCTGTCAAGCGCTGAAACTCCTTGGCGTTGCGAGGCGATTCCAATTCCACGACGGTCTTCACCTTATCCGGGTTAAGCTCGACCCCCGCCGGGGTTAGAAGGTGTCCGGGGAACTTGCCTCGGCTTGCCCCGAAGACACACTTTTGGGAGTTTAGGCTCATCTTGAACTTTCACAGGTTCACGAACATCTCTTCCAAGTCAAGCAGGTGTGAACCCACGTCCCTGCTCTTTACCATGAGGTCATCGACGTAGACCTCCAGGTTCCTTCCCATCTGGTTTTTAAACACTCGGTCCATCATTCGCTGGTATGTAGCCCCCGCGTTCTTTAGCCCGAAGGGCATCATTTTATAGTGGAAGCATCTCTCCCTTGTGATGAAGGAGACATCCTTAACGTCGGGGGGATGCATGCGGATCTAGGGTTTACCTGAAAAAGCATCCAAAAAACTCATAATAGAAAAACCAACGGTTGAATCAACCAGCGCGTCGATCCGAGCCAGGGGGTAGCAATCCTTAGGGCATGATTTATTCAATAAAGAGAA
This sequence comes from Platanthera guangdongensis, assembly GCA_039583875.1. NCBI lineage: Eukaryota > Viridiplantae > Streptophyta > Magnoliopsida > Asparagales > Orchidaceae > Platanthera > Platanthera guangdongensis. The sequence goes on along the minus strand of CM077154.1, from coordinate 142,853,640 downwards.
ATCTACACACATGTGTCACTTCCCATCACCCTTCTTTACCATTATCACATTGGATACCCAGCCTGGGTACTGGATCTCCGAGATGAAACCTGCATCGAGAAGCTTCTTCACCTGCTCGCGGATGGGATCCTCCAGCTTGGTGGTGATGGTCCTCATCTTCTAGCGAATGGGGCGCGTCTTGGGGTCCAGGTTCAGGCGGTGGCAAGCCACATCAGCGTCAATGCCCGGCATGTCCGCCGCGCTCCAGGCAAAAATGTCAACATTCTTTTGGATGCACTCCCGCATCCTTGCCTGGTCTTTGGGGAGCAAGCCCCCGCTGACCCTCACTTTATGTACCTTCTCTGCCCTGTTGATAACCTCCATCTCCACGACTTCTTCCGCCGGCTCCAGCCGAGACTGCTCCCTGCCGGCCCTTTCCTCCTCTCCTCTCAACTCCTCACCTTCTACTCTCTCGACCTTCGTCGCCTCCAACAGGCCTTCCCCAGACAACTCCACTTCTTCGCCCTCTGGGTCTCCCCCTCCGCTTCTCCCTTCTACCCCTTGCTCCTCCGTTGTCTTCTCTACTGCCTCACTTAGGCTCACCCCTTCTTTCTCCACAACCTCCTCCTCAATCTCACCCCCAGCCTCACCTAGGCTCACTACTTCCTTCCCCGCAGCCTCCTCTTCAATCTTCTCCCCGGCCTCATCTAGGCTCATCTCTCCTTCCCCCGCAGCTTCCTCCTCCCTCGCCATATCCTTTTCTAGCTCCGCTTCTGTCATCCAAGATATGGTATTGACGGCAGTCACGTAACACTGCCATCGGCACCTTTGAATCCCCCTTGATCCTGACCTGCACTCCTCCGCTGCTGAACTTTAGGCACTGATAGAACGAGGAGGAGACGCAATGAAAGGCGCTGATGAGAGGCAGCCCAAATATTGTGTTGTAGCTGCTCGGAGCGTCAACGATGACAAACCGACAGTTCCTCGATACCCCCCCCCCCCAACGTCACATACAGCCCTACCCCTCCTTCAACTTCCTTTCGCTCCCCCGAGAACTTAAACAACGGTCCATCCGAGGCTAGAACCCTCCGAGCTTCCACCTTCATTACGTCAAAGGCTTTCTTGAAGATTACATTTACGGAGCTCTCATTGTCCACCAGAATCCGGGAGACCGTGAAATTCTCTACCGTCGTCTGGATCACCAAGGCGTCGCAAAATGGGTCTTCGTAGTCAGGCATGTCTTTCACCGAGAAAGTGATTTTTTCCTCCGGTGGGGGGGGGGGGGGGGGGGGGGGGGCTGGGAGGTCGAGGCGACGCTCCTTCTGTACATGGTTTGGAAGCTCCCCTTACGGGTGGCTTCGATCCCCACACTCACATGGATCGCCCTAATCCCTCCCCGGGGCCTCACGTCCACCCGGTCTTCATATCTATCCTCCCTCCTTGCAGAACTTTCTCAATCCTCATAGGGGTTGCTACTGGGCCTGCCCCCTTGCCGCTCTCATCTCCAGAAATTCCGGGCAGGTGGCCGTTGCATGACCCACCCTCTGGTGAAAGTCACAGAAGGGCAGCGCCGCCCTGCCTTCTCTCCCCTTCGCTCCTCCCCGAGCTCCTCTCCTTCCTCCTCTTCCCCTCAATATCTTCATCGCTTCCTGCTGCGGCGGGAGAGGGACCCTCTGTCCCTGCCTCCAGGCCGGCTGGTTGAACCTCATTTGCTCGCGGTGGTCGTCCCTACCTTGGAAACCACCACCTTGTCCCTGAGGGTGACCTTCCTGGGGCCTCCAGCCCAACCTGTTGTTCGGTTCTCGCGGCCCCCAATCATGCTGCTGCCCCTTCCCTCGGGGTTCCTCTCTCCTTCTCTCCTCTCTCTGCTCTCTCTGCTTCCCTACTTCTGATTCCTTCTCATCATCCTCCGCCAACTTGGCCAACCTCCTGGCGAACGCCGGATTGGCCGCCTCGATTTTGATTTCTTTCGTCGCCCTCTTCATCAGCTCCTCGAAAGAGAGGGGGGAACTCTCTTCAGCTTCATGCTAAAGAAGCTAGGCCTCAACCGCAGAGTGAAGGCAAGCATCATCGTATACCCTGGCATCTCCCGAACCTGTAGAATCTCCTCCTGGAACCTATCAACATAGCGTCCCAGCGTCTCCTCCGGCTTCTGCTTGATAGCAAACAAGCACTCTGCTCCCTTCTTCCTCTTCTTGGACGTTGAGAACATCAGCAAGAACCTGCGTCGTAGATCTTCGAAGAAGTAAATCGAACTACAGGCAACTGGTGGAACAAGTCTCTGAACTTCTCCTTCAAAGTGATGGCGAAGAGCCTACACTTGATGGCATCTGACATTTGCCTTATGGAGACGGCATCTTCAAACCACTGCACATGTTGTGTGGGGTCGTCCCTCCCCGTATAGTAGGTCATGTTTGGCTCCTAGAACCCCTCCGGAACCGGAGCTGAGATGATGAGCTCACTGAAATGGCTCCCGCCCCCTGCCTGCCGAGAGGGTTCATCGCGCGACATCGGCTCGCTTGCCCTGTCCGCACTGGTCTGTCCCGGTAACAACTCCCTCCTGGGGACATCCCTTTCCGCCGCCTCTGCCGGAACCTCCTTCCCGGGACGCTGTCCGGGAGCGTTCTCGCCCAATGACGGAGCAGCCGCCACCGGGACCTGAGGAGTCTCCCACTCGCCTCTTGCCGAGAAGGTCAAGTGGATGATCTGCAAGACTTCTCGCCTGAATTCCTCCAACATCCCCAACGTCACCCCACTTCCCCGAGAGGGAGAACCTCTCGAGCCAGCTCCTTCTCCTTCACCTCCAGTCATGAGACTTGACTTGAGATTTTCTTGTATCAGCCACGGTCCATGCTCACCGCACCATAAATGTTGAAGCCGGAAACTGGCCTCAAAGAGAGTTCGGACCTTGGGGTATGGCTGACACCTATTTCTCTCAATCCTCGACCCAAGACTAGCCACAAAGAACTGGAAACTGACTCTAAGCCTCAGCTGGGAGGTCCCTCCACTAACCCGGAAGTTCTCTGAGCACTTCACCTCCAAAGCCAACTGCTGGGTTAGGAGTACCTCAGAAGGCTCTAGAAGGCAAAAAGAGAGTATGAGGAAATCTGCCTTCTGACGTATCGTGTTGGTCTATTTATAGATTTTCAATATCTGGTCTGCAAAAAGCGTACCTTTGTTGCCCTAAAATTACTAAAATGTCTCTGGACTGGTCTGCCAATAGTCAAACTCCGCTGTTCTGAGGAGTTAAATGCAGACCAGGGGTGTTTAGGTAATTTCAGGTCTGGGTCTCATCTGGCGGAAGCATTTCCTGCTGAGCTCTGCGGGAACCCGGCTTGCCCTGAGCGCAAGCCTTCCCGCCTTTCCTGGGCGGGAACCAAAAGACTGAAGGGGCGTTGAGTGGAGAGACATCACTCAACGCCGAGGGCCGATGGGCTTCCGCCATCCAGAGACGCGAGCCCCTATTCCTGCCCCAGGCAGGAGCCTTCCCACTCGCCCTGGTTCGGTCATCGCCTAAACCTAAAATCTGCGCTCGACGAAAATAACCTTAAGTCGAAGGCTCAGCTCGATGAGTTTGCGTTCGACGAATTGCGTTCCCCGCTCGACAAATTGAGCTCGATGAACTGGCGTTTTCGCACGACGAAATGTCGCTCGATGAATCGACGTTCAACGAATGGCGTTACTCAACCCCGGGGCGAGAGCCTTCCCGCCTACTTACGGCGAGAGCCCTCCCGTCCGCTTTCTTATTTGATCCAATTGTAAGCCCAAAGCTAGCCCAATCCAGGTCCTTGAGGGATCTTGATCCCACACAGCGAATATGGGGTTGTACATATATGGTAATTCATTGTTGGTTTTCAGAGGGAGATGATGAAGCGTATATACATGGACTCAATGAAGGGCCTTCAAGCATGACCTAGACATGACGCCATGATACGCTTGGCCTAGATGTTAGATATTATGATGAAGTAAACGCAGCCACCCTGGTTACCATGAATTGTAGTCCTTACGGCTACGGACTGAATAAGCAATGTTGACTTGCAATCATATCAACAACTCAGCCTACGAGCAGAGTGGCAATGTCCTTAGTCAGAACATCAACATTAGGAAAATGAAAGTGTACAGTTAAGAGGTGTTTGGGCAGTTAAAACACCATGGCTCTGTTTGGGCAGTTAAAACACCATGGCTCTGTTCGGGACAGCTCTGACGGCTGGAAAAGTTCTTTTCCAGCCGCCAGAGCTCTTTTTCGGTTGTTTGTTTAGGTAGTTTTTTAAAAATCACTTTTATAAAATCCTCCTTTTTTCAGCACTTTGAGAAGCCAGCGATCCCCCACGATCCAGAAAGTCGATTTCACGGCTTTTTCTTTTTTGCGTGAACTGCTGCCACCCCGATCTCGTGCCCTACTCGACGGAAAAGACGATCCCCCTCTCGCAGCGATCCCTCACCCCGTCGGAAACGACGATCCCGCGCCTAGCCGTCGGAAACGACGATCTCGTGCCCTTGCCTGAGCCGACGACGACGATCCCGCGCCCTAGCCGACGACGACGAACCCCATGGAAACGACAATCCCGCTGCAAACCCGTTGCGGCCCCGCTGCGCCGCCGACGACGATCCATCCCGTTGTGATCCCGCTGTGATCTCGTTGTGATCCCGCTGTGATCTGCTTCTCCTCTTAAGATCTCGAGCCCTAGCTACTCAGGTACCCTCTTTCTGTGCTTCTCCTCTTAAGATCGTGTCGTTTTTCCAATTTTTGCGCTCTCGCTTGATTCATACTATTTTTGTGCTTGATCCCCCTATGTTTTTTGTGCTTGATCCCCCTATGTTTTTTGTGCTTGTGATGTGTATATGGTGTGAGTGTTTGCTTGTGTGTGTATGGTGTGAGTGTGTGCTTGTGTGTGTTTGTGATGTGTACATGTCGTGATGTGTGTTGTGTATGTTGTTTACAAGTACAACTAACTTTTGAACTTGAGGTGAGTTAAGTTAACAACAATTGTTAACTTTTATTATTATTTCGTGAGCTATGTAGAACATTTCAGTTTAATTATTTATTTAATTATTCCCTACGAACAATATATATTTAAATATTTTGATTTATAACAAACTGCTTCCGAAAAGCTATTCTTTCAAACAGCTCAAATAGAAAAAGCTCTATATGAAGAGCACTTTCTCACAGACCATACAAACAGTTTGTAACTTTTTCAATACTGCTCCTGAAGCTCTACATAAAAAGCTCTATTCCAACAACAGCTTTTTTATCCGCCAGAGCTATCCCAAACAGAGCCCATATCATGGGAAATTTACAAGTTATATATGTCTCAATAGCAAAGATCATCAGCGCCATCGAGAGGGTTGTAACCAACATTGAAGGTGTTCGATGACATCTGAGAGAAACACAAACAATTTTGGACGCCTTTCGTCGGGACCACAATCATGACATGGAGTGTAAATATTTTTGGGACCTTATAAAGTCATTGTTCTGTTCAAGAAAACTGAATGAGTGTGATTTGTGAACCTCTAGAGAAGGATATAAGCAATAAATGTGGACGATTAAGCAGACCACTCACAAATGAATACACATTAAGTTTCTAACAAAATTCTTCTATACCTAGCAGAGGTAAAGCAACAGGATGATCCAACCTCGAACTCATTCGGTCGGGCGAGGTACCGGCTGTCCCAACCAACTCCACCCGGACAACACTTTCACAAATGACCTTCCCAAAATGGAGAATTCATATAATGATGACAATGTGGTAAACATAGTCATCATTATTGGCTAACTTAAAAATCACATGCTCGCTGACATGAACATTCAATTAACATAATATATAATAGAATATCATGTTTATTAGCATGTGTGACAACCATTACAAGCCCTTGATACAAATTCTCCGAGAGTTTGGGAGAAATGAAAGGAGAAATAGAATTGTCGGTTATCGAGGAGAAGAAGCAATCGACTCAAACATGTGCAAAAAAAGCTTCTTGAATGACATCACACAGTCGTACGTAATAGAGCTGGCATGTTTGGATTAGATAGGAACCACAAAGGGGAAGTTTCAAATAATGTACATTAAGAACACTTGTAGCTTGGGGTCAATAACCATAATGGTCTGTTCAGTTTGAGAGTTATTGTTGGGTACATTGAAAAATATGTACCAGATTTGAAGAAGCCTCAACTAACTCAATGATATTCATCAATGTGTATTTGATGGTGTTTTGAGTTTCAATGTGCAGGTTAAGGAAATGCAGAAAAGATTTCTAAGTACAAGTGTCGGCACCTGAGAAGAACTGTGTCGACACTTGGGAAAAGCTGTGTCGACACCAGGAGTCAGATTGTGTCGACACACGGACTTGTGTCGACACACAGAAAATCAGTCAACAACAATTGTGTCGACACACAGGACTTGTGTCGACACATTCCAGAATTCAGTCGACAACAACTGTGTCGACACACAGGACTTGTGTCGACACATTCCAGAATTATGTCGACAACAACTGTGTCGACACACAGGACTTGTGTTGGCACACACCAGAATTCTGTCAACACCAACTTTGTCAAGACTAGAAGTTGTTGTGTCGACACACAGGACATGTGTCGACACATTCCACAGAAGCTGTGTCAAGAAAAAAAGAGTTGTGTTGACATTATGTGAGCTGTGTCGACATCATCAAGTATTGTGTTGACACATGATCTATTTGTGTCGACACATTTGAAGTATTGTCTCGACACTTTGCTGCTGAATTAAAGTTCAATGAAGTATCAGATGTCATGACTAGAGACTTGACGGATGTCACAACCAACAAAGCAGTTGCATCTGTCAGAACTATCAGAAGGCCGTTAGGAATCGGATCAGCAGGTAACCTCGGATGGAGTCTATATAAAGACATGTTCTATCATCAAAAGGGTGGACAACCAACAACTAAGAAGAAGATAAGTCTTCATCCAGAAATCAACAGGTCTCTAAGGGCAGATCCTGAACAAGTCTGCAAGAAGAATTCAGAGCCACATCTGAATAGAAGAAGGAAGCTGGATTGAAGATCATCTTCAGCTTCACAAGAAGATCAACCTTACTTTGTTCAAATTCAAGAAGCTTTGAAGAAGCTAAAACATGTTGAATCTAAAGTTATCAGATCTATCAAGAACTGATCAAGAAACCTTCAACTCATTCTCTCTCTACCTGGGTGAAAGATTTATTCTTTTTATAATCAATTTTCTCTGTAGGATCTTTTATAGATCTGAGTGTATGAGAGTTATCTCTCTGAGTTGTAATCCTAAATCTATAAAGACTGAGGTAGGGCTGAGTGCCTGAGGTAGGGGATTAATTTCTCTGAGTTGTAGGCCGGTTGAAGAGCCTGAGGTAGGGCTTGATTGCCTGAGTTGTAGGAGTATTGACTCACTCTGAGGTAGGATTCTCTAAGAGGATTTGAGCTGTAGGACTTGCTGAAGTCTGAGTTGTATGAACCATTTTGGGTTCTGAGTTGTAAGATCTGAGGATCTGAGAAGAAAGAAGGGAGTTAGGCCGAATCTAGTATACTGCTAGATAGGCGAAGGGGGAAAGTGGATGTACTCATCACTTGGGGAACCACTATAAATCTATGTGTATGCTGTGTTGCATGTGTTTGCTATAATCTGTGTTGTGGTTGATATTGCTAAGGTTGTCTAACAAGTAATTTACATTATCTGCCTGAAAAAAAAAAGAATTGTACCTATTCACCCCCCCCCCCTCTAGGTGTTTAGGACATCTTGAATCCAATTCTTTCCGTTTTGATAGGGAGGAGTTAAAATTCCAATTAATAGTTCATTTCAGGTTGTTCGGTTCAATGGAATTGGGGGAAGGAAATGGAACTAGAGGAAGGAAATGGAATTGGCCAAACCCTATGATTTCCATATTTTATTATTACCAATTTGGTTAGATTTTCAGTTTTTCAAAGAAGCTAAAGCCTGTCGCTCCTTGATCATGTATGGCTCAAGTAATTCCTCCGCTTTTTTCCTCTTCTTTCGCCTACTCCTCTACTTCTTCCACCTCCTCCTCTTCTTCATTTGGGCTCTACTACTACTGCGTCCATGGACGATCCCGGGTTTTTTCTACAACCTCCACTCCTTCTTACTCTTCTTCTTTTTCTTCGTATGGGCTCCACTACTGCCGCTTTTGTGGTTAATCTCAGTCCTCTATTTTTGCCTCCTCCTCTTCTCCTCCTCTTCCTTCGTCTGGTCTCTACTATTGTTGCTTCTGTGAGGGTCCACATAGCCCCATGATTAAGATCAATTATTCCTGCAAGAATGAATTTTAGTTTTAATTCTTGTTGGTTTTGGATTTGTCGAACGTCATAATTGAAATTCAGCCTAATTTAAATTCTTGTGGGTTTTGGAATTGACTGAATTGCAATTCCTTTTTATCAAGACACTACAACTGAATGGACCCTGAAGTGTAGTCCAAAGGAAGCTTTCTCCAAAACATCATAGCTTTTAAAGATCATCATTATCATAAGAGAGAGGTGAGCTATGAAAAGATCAAGAAATTTATGAAAGAGATACAAGAGAATTAGTGGAGGCAGTGATAATTAGAGTTATGTATCCTTCTATAATCACTTCAAGAGCGCCTTGAAAACAAAAACACACTAAAAAGTGGAATAGTTTATAACACAAAATAGACCCCCAAAAGTTGTGTCAGCCCCATATTCCAACATAACAAACTTGAGTATGGCATGTTGCTCAATACGCCAGTTAGGCTTAGCAAAGCAAGTTCAATGAGCTGTTATGTTCAGCAATTGCAAAAGAGATTGATCCACATTTAACATCCATCGAGTCCTCCTATTAAGATCTACTCTCTATTTGACAATCAACCGAGCCACCAAATGTGATCTTATTTATTACCAACATCTCGACACTAATATCAATCCTACATAACAAGGTAAACCCAAGGTTATCTGCTGACTTGCGCCTACATCCAGGTGCTATTTTCAAAACTACATTGTGCATCTCAATTCAGAAAACTAGTGAAAACCTTATCAAAAAGACCTATTAGTAATATATTCATTACGAACGTATAAAAATTACTGGCGAGAATATTGTTGTTTGAGACAATTAAGATAACATGTAATCTTGTATGTCTATAAAAGCATCCAGATAAGAGGAAATCTCATTTAACATATATTAATCATTTTCATTATAGTGTGAACCCCATGCACAATGCCCCTCTAGCCTCTACATATCTATAAATTGAGGGAGGGTTTTCTAGAGCCCCGCCCCCTGGAAAAATCAAAATTGTAAACCATAGATTTTTTATCCTTCCTCCCTAAACCCAGTGTAATCTTTTGGCATGCTAAAGGGGGGAATTATTCAGAGCCACTGAATAACCAAAGTGACCTCATGGGAAAAAACTCTGAATTCTTTTTCACACTTTGCTGGTATGTTATTGTTCTGCTCATTGTCTCTTATTTGCTATTTGGCCGACATTTGGTAGTGACTAATAATATCATGTTGATCCCCTCCCCAGACAGATCAAATTTCGACAATACCGTTATCACATCATGATGCAAAAGCTCCAATATACTGTACACGACGGGGTGCATTGTATGATCAGCATTTAGCCACTAAATAACCAACTGCCATCTGCTGGGAACAATTTTTCTTAAGATAATCTCAAATACAGACCACCTTTTATATCATCAATATCGTATGACTTCCAAAGACGTTGAAATTTGGGAATTCTCTTACTTTTTGCAGTAAAGTACCACGTTCCAAACAGGACATGAAAGACCTGCTTAATTGCATCTCGAAAGAATGCCATTGAAATTGGTACAAGGAGGAAAAACACCACCGGAACTCATTCCAGAGCCTCAAGTCAATAAAATAAAATAAAAACACTATATGGACCATCAGCATTTACCAGCACTCTTACGAATCTAATCTACAGCTCTTCTGAAATTCCTACAGCACGTGATCCAGAGAAACATATCAATGGAGCTTAACCAATCAAACGAACATAACGACGACAAAAAAAGGCGGGAAAACGACAGAGTTGCGTTTATCTTACTCGTTAGAGATTGCCGGTCGAGCGGCGATCGTAGGAGCAGATGAAACCGTGGGGAGGAGAAACCGCCTCCCCTCCCTACGCAAAGCCGCCATCGCCATCGCAATCACAGAAAACGCAGCGCTTCCTTGAAACCCTAAGTACTTGCTTCTGCGCACTGGTGTTCCAACCGGAGAAATTGCTCGGGACCTGGCGAACAACGAGCTAATAAAATTGCCTGTTTTCCTTGAAAAACGACCCAAAAATTCAGAATTTACAATTAATTTGTTTTAGCGGTGACATTTTGTAAAAGAAGCTGTTGTAAATGCATGCTTGTAAAGAGAGCTGTTGAAAACTGGATGCTGGAAATGGAGTTCTGTTTGTCTAATCTGCGTTTGCAGAGCTGTTCGAAACAGAGATCTGTTTGGCAAAACTGCGGTGGTGTTTTGGGATTTTTAAAAAAAAAAATTGGTTTAAATTTTTTAAAATTCATGTCAATTCCCTTGAAAAGAGGATATTTATATAAAAAAGGAATAGAATCAAAACAAAAACATAGATCTCAAATACAAGACCTGTTCAGAAACACATAAACACGCAAGAATCAGAAGAAGAAATGGTTGAAAACACAAAAAACTCCTAGCCATTTGTGCCCTATCGTTCTAGCAAATTAATTAACATCTCTTTCCAATGTTTCAACGTGGGTAAATACACAGTAATCATTCTACTTAAGGCGATCTGAGTTGGCGGCTCTACCAAAATTCCTGTTTTCAGAATTCCCTACTGAAAGTAACCTTTGGCTCAAAACATATGAACTGCAAATTATAGATGATGAAAGAAGGCCGCTGATACAATTACCTCATTTGGCTTCCACAATGGTCGGTGACGGATGTATGAGTGAGATGGTGAATCAAAGAAGACTACAGAGCGGATACTTTTCTCCTCCTGAAATGAGAACCGAGACAGCAAGAAGTTCAATAAAACGCAATTTGAAGTGCAGTCAGGATCGGAATAGTACAAACCCTAGCTTCTTGTGTTTGAAGCGACACAAAAATCAAAAGAAAGAGAAAACATTCCGAAAACGCGAAGATCCATGGCGGTGGAGAAGGGGAAGCGGTAATACTCTGGCGAAACGAGGCCCTGCCGGGACGAAAACAGTCTTCGGTATTCGCTTGCGGGATCGACTCGAAGTGGCGACGGGAGAAACAACGCACTGCCCTAAACGCGATAAAACGAAGCTCGCGAGGTAGGTTTCGTCCCGCCGGGTTTTGAGTATCGAGAAACGCTGTGCGGTTGGAAACAAAAGCGGAAAAACAAATGGTTGGCTGCCTCATTACTGCGTTTTGACCAAATGGAATTGCTAAAAACGGGTTACCAAATGGACCCTTAGGCTCTATTTCTTTGGGCGTTTCGCTACTCCGTTTTGAGCAAACGCCGCCGTAAGGAGGGAAAACAAATGAACCTCCGGCGGTGTTTGCTCCGTTTCCACCCACCCGCCTTGAGAAACGCCCCAAAAAGCTCCGTTTGGAGCAGCCACCTCCTCCCTCCGTTTCGAACACTCCGTTTCCACCCGCCGGATCGATCCGCCACCGCCGAAACAAATGAAGTCTTAGTCTTCATTTGTTTTAGCGGTGGCATTTGTAAAAGAAGTTGTTGTAAATGCATGCTTGTAAAGAGAGCTGTTGGAAACTGAATGCTGGAAACGGAGTTCTATTTGTCTAATCTGCGATTGCAGAGCTTTTCGAAACAGAAAACTGTTTGGCATTATTGTGTTTGAAAATGGAGATCCGCGACTGAATTTTTTTTTTCTTATAAACATTATATATAAATATGCATATTAAACTTCAAAAATAATGAAATGTAAACAAACAAATTATTTTTTTAACCTCCGACAATGGTTGTTACCATAAGATGCAGTTCAAACATTTATAGGTTTTCCACATTACATGTAAACGTTTTCCAAATATGAAAAATGCGTTCAAGCTCGGTGCAATAATTGTTCGGCGATTGAGTCACGCAATGCCACCATCTCATCCACTCCTACCTGAATCCCTCTAACATTGTCTCCACTTGAGCCAACATTATTTTGAGCAGTTCTGTTCTGAAGACCCGCTGGATAAATGAAATGTTCGTCTACATCACAAGCACGAAAATGAATGTCTGAGCGTGATGGATGTCTGCGAATGTAGTTATGCAATGTCATTGTTGCAATCACAACGTCTCGTTGCATTGACAAATTGTATGGCGGCATATCCCTTAGTATCTTCCACTTTTTTTCCATACGTCGAATGAACGTTCTATAACACTGCGCAACGACGAGTGAGCCTGATTGAAAATTTCCCGGCGCCCTTGTATGGGTCTATTGCCCCTTCTAAAATCTGGCAAATGGTATAGCGTGCCTGAATATGGTTTTAGAAAACCGCGTTGTAGTGGATATCTGGCATCTACTACGTAATATTTTCCTGCAAAATTATATATTTCAAGGTAAGTATGAGTAAAATGTTGTTCAATACTTCATATTAAAAAGAGATTTATGCTACAAATGACTCACCAGGTGGCGGGTACGGGAAATTATAACTGGGGTTCATAAGAGTATGCTGAAATATACGGCTGTCATGAGTATAACCCTCCCAACCAGCTAATGCAAAAGTGTAGCACATGTTGAAATCACAAACCGCGATGACATTCTGCGTTGTACTGTCATGGCGACCAATGTAAGTAACTTGTTGATCTGCAGGAACTCGAGCATCCACATGTGTTACATCAATAGCTCCTATGCAGTCTTTAAAAAATGGCATGTACCGAGCGTCATTTGAAATTTGCGGGGAAATATCATTGAAATGTGGATCTACATGTCTAATAACATCAGAAGATAGTCTTTTAATTGCATTTATACCCCTTGCGAAGAATTTGCTAATAGTTTCCGTAGAGTGTTGAAATCGTTCACTCGCTATTTGCATCGATAAATTGTGGCCCAAAATCTACAAAGTAATTGCAAGCACCTCACGTGGGAGAGTCCTCCTGGATCCTTGCAAACCATACTCTTGTGTGAGGAGTGTCAGCAAATCAATAAATATTACTTTCGACATTTTAAAGGCAGTAAAAAATCTGTGAGGATGTCCACCCAAAAGTTCACCAATTCATCTAGCTCTGGTTTGGCTTGATGTCATACAAGGTGTACTAGACGGTCCACCTTCCGAGGGTACCATCATTGGCACTAAAAACGGTCGTGCACCGATCGCTCTATAATGATAAAACAAATCAGCCGTCTGCTGCTGAGTCTCCTCATTCGAACTGTCACTGTGATCCGGGCTCGTCATTGAAAATCTGTGGTAAATACATTGTATGTTATTTTTTACACCTTGTGAGACAGTATAATAAACAAACATAATAGTCAAACAAATACACATATCAAATCACAGAAATAGTATATATCCAGCAATAAGTGCAGAAAAAAATAAAGCATACTGAAACTTAGGGAAATAAACAAACAGACATATCACATCACAGAAATGCAACTACTCCAAGTTTTTGGCATAACAAGCCTGCAGCCATGTGAGACGCCGATCTTTCTGCATGCTTATAAATGTCTCTCGATTCTGTTTCTGTCTCAGAAAGATGATGTAGTAGTGGTAGAAGTTCAAATTAGACTCAGTCATAACCTCTGTCATAGTTTCCAGCTCTGAAATAGCCTCAGGAATGGTGTACAGTGATGAAGATATCTGTAGGCGAGGCGGCTCCTGCATGCAACGGTCAATAATGCGTGATGTCTCGAATAACTCATCCATTGCTGAACTCCTTGTCTTCTTTGATGAAATCTTAGTACTTTTCCCCCTAGCTGACCTTTTTTGTTTAGCTGCAGTATCCTCAGTTTCGTTGATGTCATGTGTGTCATGTTCAGGAGACCCATCATGTTCGTCGATTGACTCATGCTCAAAGATCCTTGAATTTGGAGCCCAAGCAAGATCACCATTTGCAACAACCTGGCTAAACGTCATATGCAACTTACCCTCCAACTCAGGTGAAATATCAGCAAACTGAAATTTCCTTGCAGTCGGAATAACCTGCAATGAAACACACAATGTGATACCACACAGTTTCATATATTACAAAAAATTATAATTTTAAAAAAAAATCATACCTTGAGACGTTCTTTCCACCAATCTTCTGAAGCAAGAATAGTTTTGCGAATAGGATCCCACCCTAGCCCGGTCTCACGACCCTTAAGCTCCTGCCATAACTTCCAATCTTTTTTCAGCTGATCCCACTTGTTCTTCATTTGAGTTCGATCATATGCCTTTCCCGTGCAAGCATGGAAATTTGTTGTCAGGTTAATCCAACCATCCCAAGTAAAGTGTGTAGTTGGGCGATTACCCAACTCGATTTCTTTCAAACACAGATAAAAAAAATTAATACATCATTGGCTCCCAATTAGCACTTACACCGTCATCTTTATGTTTACCCATTTACCTATAATAAAATCTACACAAATTAGCCTGGGCACACACTTACATTCACTCCAACAAAAACACTTTACACGTTATATATTACACAGACAATACACTCACACATTACACACAACCACATACACAAGACAAAATAATCGCATACACATTCACACATTCTCACAATCAACAACCCATTCTCTGTCATGAGTCATGTTTGTCTAAGGTTAAAGGCATAGATCATGCTTTGAAAAATCAGGATGAAAATTTGTAGAACTGCGTGGAAATAAACACATACTCACAATGAACTATGTGAAAATTTGTAAAATTTGTAGAACTACGTGAAAAATTTGTAGAACTATTATGATGGGAAGAATACCTATCTACAACGAACTCATGTGTTTGGTTGAAATAGGGCCAGTTATATCAAATACCTATCACCAGGAACTTGTAAAACAAGTTATCTACCCTTCCAAGTCACAGAATGGATTAATGAGCAACCTATCATTTGACACAATAATCACATACACATTACAGACAACACAAACATGCACACACACACACACAATTACATATATTCACACATTCTCACAAACAACACATTCACAAAAAATAAACACATAGACACACATCACATGTTCACAAAAAATAAACACATACACATATCACAAACATGTACACACACACACTCACACTCACACGTTCTCACAATCAACACATTCACAAAAAATAAACACATACATCTCAACACGCACACACATCACACACACACACACACACAAAGGCACACACACTCACATATTCACACACACTCACACACACTCACATGCGTACATATACAAAACAATCACATCCACACACACACATTCACAAAAAAATCAACATATATACACGCACACACATCACATATATGCACACACACATTCACATATACTCACAATCAACACATTCCTCAAAAAATTAAAATACACTCACTCACTCACTCAACACAACTACACATTCATATCCACACATTCCATTTTCACAAAAAAATCAACACATACTCACAAGCCTACATATTCAAAATCTACACATTCACAATCATAAGCCTACACAAATCTACAATAAACACATACTCACTATCAACACATGTACACAATCATATCCACACATTCAAATGGTGTAAATGCAAATCAACCAATGGTGTAAATGTAAGATATACCTGATGTTAGACTACTGCAGATCAGGGGCAATGGATCTCAAGCTTCGTGTAGAGGCGGGAGCAAATCAGGGATCACTGTTGAACAAAACGGAGATCCGGTCGTGAGAGGATGTAGAAGATGCAAAGAAGACCCAATGAAAAAATGCAGAGAAGCTCACCAATGGTGTAAACGACGGTCGTCTATGCAGATCCGGTCGAAACACGTTCGGGAATACTTTGGATGTGGCGGAGAATCGGAACCCTAGATGCACCGGAGAAGACACAAGCACCGGAGAAGACAAGCGACAAGCACCAACAATCGTCGGAGAAGATTGTGGTCACGAACCCGGTGCAGTTCGTCGGAGAAGACACAAGCACGGGAGAAGCCAGAAGCACCAACCCGGAGAAGATCCCTAAGGTGCAGTTCGTCGGAGAAGATGCGGTTGGCGGGAGTTCCTCCTCGCGAAGACGGGAGACACGGCGAAGTGGCGCACGATGCCCTCGCGATTTCCCCTAAACGCGATAAACCGGAGCTCTCCCGCTAGGTTTCGGGACGCGACTATTACAGCCCGGAGAAAACGCCGCGCGATTGGAAATTTTGGGCGGAAAACAAACGAATTTTGCGTTTCCCACGTTTTGACAAAACGTGATGTGCCTAAAATGCCTAAACAAATGAGCCCTGAATTTAAATGAATTTTTATCATTACTTCTACTTTTTTGATATTGTAATTATTTGAATGGACATTGTATTTCAATTTCTTTGAAATAGATTATAATATATGTCAGGTCACTAAAATATAAAAATAAGGGCATAATTGGTATTTTTGAATGTTTCACTAAAGACAACTTTTTTCTTATAATAGTGAAAGATATATATATATCTTTCACTACTATATAGAAAATCTTATCTTTGGTGCAACATTCAAAAATGTCAAGTATATCCTTATTTTAAAATTTTAATGACTTGATATATATTACAATCTATTTTAAAAAATATATATATAATGTTTATTCAAGTAATTACATTATCACCAAATTTAGAGTAATGATGAAAATCCATTAAAATTCAAAAACTTTTTATTAGAGCTTCTACACCTCCTATGGTAGACTATCATTAGACATGTCCGCGGTCTATTCGAGGAAGGTTGCCATTAAGCATATCAACGGTCTATTCGAAGAGCAGTGTAATTTTTTTAATTAATTCAATTTATTTTTTTTTCATGTTTTCAATTTAAATTTTAAATTAATTAATTTTTTAATTTATTTTATTAATGTTTTCAATTTAAAAAAAGTAGACGGTTGGGGGCGAGCGAAGCCCGTCGTCGCCGGCCGGGTTGTATGGCGCGCTGGTGCGTGGCCATCGGGCCAGAGGCTCTTGCCTGTCGCTCGTATGTATGTATGTATATATATAATAAGTTAAGACATATGCGCCTTAAATTTCAATCTCTCTAATGTAAGATAACTTTTAATTTTTGTTAGGGTAAAAGATTGGTGACATTTATGTATTTAAGAGGAAAGGCATTTGATTTCCGGTAAGTTTTAAAATAACTTTTGTAACTTTTAATTTTTCATAATAGAGACATTTGATCTCTATTTCAAAAATCAGTAGAGAATTAAATGTGAAAATTATGAAATATTGAGAGTTACAATAATATTTTTGAAACTCATAGGTGATCACACATGTTTCCTCTACGATATAAGAGTGTCATGGGTATATTACCCTTTACCTTGTCTATATTGCACCTATAAATTATACGGAGAATTGATATATGCAAAATGAAGTACCTAATTCTCATATTTTTATTGTTTGCAGTTGTTCTTAATGTCACTAGAATTGTTATCCATAGATTTTTATGTTATGGGCAAGGTTTTGAAAATCGGACCGGAGATGGAACCGGTCTTAGGAGAGGTTCATGATGCAATCGGTTGAACCGGGCTTGAACCGGATTGAACCGTTTAGACAAAAGTTACTAATATTATTTCATAATATATGTGATATGGGTATTAATATATCAAAAAAACAACTAATGTAAATATATGATAAATAAAGTCATTGTCTCGCTGATCTACGTGAGGAAGAAGACGTATATCTTCGTTTTGGATGCTCGCCTCCCCGTCGAAATAGCCGGCGTGGGGAAGAACTTTTTTTTCTTGGCTCTACGTCGTCTGAATGGAGCGGAATAGCCGATGCAAAATTAAAAAAAGTAAAGGTTCAGGTGTTTAACCTAAAGGCTACAGCAATCTCAGCCGTCTGATACGAAATCAGTGGTGAAATTTTCTTACTTTGCTGAACCGTCCGGTTCCCTAAAAACCGGTCTGGGTTCCGGTTAACAGGTTCAACCGTCCGGTTAACCTGTTCTGGGCCGATTTTAAGCAGGAGCGGTTTTAGGGACCAAACCGGACCGTCCGGGGAACCGGTCGGCGGTCCGACCGGTCGAACCGGTCGGCGGTCCGACCGGTCGAACCGGTCGGCGGTCCGACCGGTCGAACCGGTCGGTCCGGTCCGGTTTTAAAACATTGGTTATGGGCCTAACATCTTCCTGGAAGAGGCGGTGAGACCAAGCTCGCACGTGCAGGCATATCCGTAGGCATGGCGCACACGCGCGTAAGACTAGCGCGCGCGGGGCCAAGACTTGCGTGCCCTAGCGCTTGCGCGTGTGGCGCTCGCCCCTCTGACCGCCTCCGCCGACCACCTCGTTGCTAGGTAGCCTGCACGGGCCGCCCGGGCCACTCAGAGAGCATGTTCGTCACTTCATGAAAATTGTTGATCCATGTGACTGCAACGGAGCGGCGTCATTCGTCAACTCAAGACGCAACTCACGGCAATTACTGGTATGTCCATCAAAAAAACTATTAAAAGTCTTTTATGCCTTAATTTGAAGACAAAACAACTTCAAAGAGTAGAAAGAGCTCTCAAGTTTTCCCGCGATAACATAAGACTTAGATAATTTCTTCGCTTGGGATTCATTCCACTCCCTCGCTGGTTCTCTCCGCGCCCAACGCTCACTTGAGAGCTTTGGTGAGCCCCAGAGAAGACACAAGAGAACGCTCTCAAGATCGCATCGTGGAAGCTCCATGAACTCAGTTTTTTTCCTCTTCTATTTGTACTCCAAGCTTGTAACGAAGAGGCAGTTTGTCACCCTCCGAGGATCCTCAAACACTTGTAAACAAAACTGAATAGTGAATTTAGGTTAGGTAAAAATCTGGTCGCATGGTTTTTCATCCTTTCCAGATTTTCCATGACAAAAAGGTCACTTGTCATTCCTATTTGGTTTTCATTGGCTTCCTGCGCTCCCAGTCCAACTCAGAGCTATGGCGGACCGATTTCTCCAGACCGGAGGAAAACCGGGCAACCCGCAACAACAATAAATCTCTCAACTACTAAATTCCAACAATCACGTGAGCATACTCTCGAGTTAAGCATCAAAACATTGAAAATCTTTTATAATAATTTTGTCTTCCTTTGGTGCATTTTTTTGCTCGGGTGAGCCTGGCCAAAAACATCAATGTTATAAAAATATGTCTGGCATGGCAACAATTACAACCATCACCAAGAAAAGAGAACTAACTTCCTTGGATGAGGTCGGCCATCCATTACCGATGGCTCATAATCACCCAACCTTCATAATTGTCGCTGCCACGTCTACTACTAGTTGAATGAAGAGAAATTCTCTAGAGAGCCTTGTTTGCTTATCAAGCATTGTGGTATTGCATGTTCCCCCATTCCACCCTCAGTTTCATAAAAAAATAGAAAAAAATGGGAAATATTAATGAATGAAGTAATAACAAAAAACTCTCAGTTGACGAGAAAATTTTTTGGTGCCACCGCAGTACAGAGCTATGTGCCTCAATAAATTGCAGCTTCTTAACTACGGGGCCCACTGTTAGGAAAAATTTTCGCAGTTTTCTACCACGCGCCCGAAACTCGTCGTTTACGGCTTCGCATTCCAAAATCCACGGCAGTACACCCCGGCGGCCGCGTTACTCCCTCTGGTGATCTAGTAGCCGAAAATATACTCCCCCAAAAGACCTAACGGCGCAGAACCTTGTATTTTTCCCGGCATCTTCGGGTTGCCGAAAAGACAAGTAATGGTATTTTCTCAAACTTTCCTCCAAATTTCTTAGGATCGAAATCTGCTTGCGTTGACAAGGACCTGGTTTTTTTTGTATTGAGGTGACCCTTACGACCGAAACATAGTCGTAACAGTAGTTTTCGACTATAAACATACCGTATCGATTGTGTTACGACTGTAAACATACTGTATTGAGTGTGTTACGTTTGTAAACATACCGTATCGATTGTATTACGACTGTAAACATGCCGTAACAGTAGTTTTCGACTGTATAAATACTGTATCAATTGTACTACGACTGTAAACATATCGTATTGATTGTGTTACGACTGTAAACATACCGTATCAATTGTGTTACGATTGTAAACATGCTGTAACAGTAGTTTTCGACTATATAAATATCGTATTGATTGCGTTACGACTGTAAACATACCGTATCGATTATGTTACGACTGTAAACATGTCATGACAGCAGTTTTTGACTGTATAAATATCATATCGATTGTGTTATGACTATAAACATACTGTATCGATTGTGTTACGACTGTAAACATACCGTATCGATCGTGTTACGACTGTAAACATACCGTATAGATTGTGTTACGACTGTAAACACACCATAAATTAGATGGTAAAAACGACTGTAAAATACTACAAATACCCTTATTTTGTTATACGTATCGATTATATTACGACCATAAATACTGTTGTAACCTCCAAAAGAATCAAAAAACGTGGCATTTAGTTTTTTTTGTTCATCTTTAATATTCATTTCATTTATGTAGAGCACATCAAGGGTTAATCTTTACAGTTGTTGTGTTGTGTCAACATTCACTAAGAATGTTCAAGGTTTGGTGGATGTTCTTTCGGCTGAATCAGAACTAAAACTGAAAAAATTAGATTGTTATCTTTGTGCTATGCTCACAGCAACAGCATTTCACAAAACATCTCATTGATACATTTCCTGTTAATGTCATACTCCACTAAAAAGATAGCCTTTTTATTAGGAAAATATTATGCAAAGTTCACGGTAAATCAAGTTGCATTGATTTTGGGGCTAGAAAATCAAGGTGCAGAATTTCCTTTTAAGAGATTACCACTTTCAAATATTTTTATTAAAGACTTGGTAAAAGAAATTGAAGATCTTAAAGTTGAATAATTGAAGAATGGACGCCCTAGTCAGATATGTCCTTACTGTTTTCTTTTTTCGTTAAAAGAGTTTAAGATATCTAAATGTGTGAAGAGATTTGAAGGAATGAAATATTTCAAAAAATATAACTGGCTCGAGGCCATCCACTCTTTTTTGCATTCTCAGTTTGAGAATTTTATGGAGGTGGCCACGCAAAAAGATGACTCTCACCTTGGCTATATCGAAGGTTGCTCCATCTTACTGGCTGTAAGAATTTTATCTAATACATTTCAAGATTAAGTTTTATATTACTTTTTAATCTATCAACATTATATCATGTCGCAGATTTGGTTCTTCGAGCATACGACTATTCAGATTTCCTATGATGACATTGCCAGACTCGGTTGCTACGATGGTCTAACAAGAATTCTTGTAGTGGAAAAGTTTGCTCGGGTTTACCCAATGTTCTGGCCAAGACTAAAACGGTATGTCTTACCATACATTTACTACTTTTTTATTTTTATAGTGTTCATAGTTATTTAATTAAATGTTTATTTTGAAAATTTATTTATGCAGTTACATAAATTCTTTGCAAACATACTGCCTCAGGAGGAAAAAATATCAGGTAAAGATGTGAATGAAAATTCTAGTTTCGTGAGAAGGTTGAAAATGGAACTGGGTAGAGAAAAGAAGAAAGAAAAAATTAGGAAGAGGGAGAAGAATAAGGAAGTGGAGGAGAAAAAGAGAGAAAAGATGCGGCGAAGAAAATAAACATTCAAGGAGGAGGAGGTGCGAGAGAAGGAAGAGGATAAGGTAAAAGATGAAGATGAGGTTGAGGAAGAAGACGAGGAGAAGGACAATGTAGTTGAGGAACACAATTCTGTAAAGCAAGGAGAGGGGAAGAAGGAGGAGAAGGATATAATGGAGGAGAAGAGAAAAGAAGAGAAAATGGAAGCAGACCAAAAGTACGAGTCTCTATTAAGTGAGCTTCAACAACTGAAACTGTTTTGTGAACGTAAGTTTACAGAAATTAACACAACAATGAAAGTAGATTTTGATAAGTTAAAAGCATTAATAAAAATGAATCACGCACCCGTCTCTCCACCGAATCATCAACATACTCCTCCATCACAAATATGTAGTGATGTTGTTCCATATAAAGCTCCGGAAGCCCCTAGGGAGATAATAGAAGATGATGCTGACCTTGTGGAAACAGACATACATGGTAATACTCGAAGCCTTGTCAAGAATATCAAATCAAGAAAAGGCAGGAAGAAGAAGGTGGTTGTTATAGATGTATTGGGAGCCATAGTACAAGAACTTGCATACCTTGGTCGTAGGAAAATTATTGTTGTACATAAAGATAGAATAGACATTTGTGTTGACGAAATTTCCCGATAAGTACGTTAGAGATTTAACCCGAAATCCTTTTTTAAATAGTTATTGGAACTTCACATTAACTTATTATTTTTTTCTCAGTGATTAAATTGTTTTCGAAAGTG
Source organism: Platanthera guangdongensis (assembly GCA_039583875.1). Lineage (NCBI taxonomy): Eukaryota > Viridiplantae > Streptophyta > Magnoliopsida > Asparagales > Orchidaceae > Platanthera > Platanthera guangdongensis. The sequence continues at coordinate 142,831,328 of CM077154.1, read as the reverse complement.
GTAACATTCAAATATCTCGGGAGGGACTCATGGATTTGCTTGGTGAAGTATGGGTGTCTGATAGCCACCTAAATGCATTTGCATATGAGCTCAATTTTAAAAGAGCAAAAGCGCAAAAAAACATGAATTTTTTTGTACATTTCTCCTGACCATGTGATAATTAAATTTCTTCTTTTAACTGTCAAATCTGATTATATTTTTTCATTAATTGGTTTCTTATTGATTTTAATTGTGCATTACTTTAAAAGGAATTCAATTCCAAACAGTAAGGCGTTGGTTGAACATGTAACCTCAGAGTCTGTTGCGAAAACCGAGCATATTTTAATGTCATATCACCTTGGTAGTCATTGGGTTCTTATGGTGAGCAATTTTATTACAAAGACATGTCATTTCTACGACTCTCTTCCAAACATAATGCATATGGCGACAATGTGGGAGCTGGTACAATTTATTTATTGTCTCACATTACAACATCTATTGCATAAGCATTATATATTTATTAAAATAATATTTGTGTAGTTAAATTATCTAAAAGAAGATAAAACAGATATTTTGTCGGGGGATATCGCTTCATGGCCAATAGAAAACATCGAAAATGTACCAACACAGAAAAACAGCTTTGATTGCGGGGTTTTTGCGATGAGGTGCATGGAAACCTTGCTAAAGAGATCATAAATTGATTGGGTTGAGCACAAAGGCTGACAGAAAGACGTGCCAAAATATTGGGTTGAAGTTGTTTGCCGAATTTTACAAGCCTTCTGGAATGATATAATGAAAAAAATATCCTATGTAATAATACATTTTCAGGTCTATAAAATTGAAGTACCTTCTTTTTTGATCTTTCAAAACTGTTATGAATTTTTAAATTCTAACTTCTTACAGACAACTACAGTACAACTGTAGAAAATATACTTATCTTTTGGTATGTTACCTTTGTATAATGTTAGAAGCATCTTGGAATGTTGTATTTATATTGCCTTAACTACTACAGTTATGTAGAATATATAGTAATTATTGTCGTAACAATTTTGATATTATCGCTATTTACTGTCGTAATTATCCTGCTGCGTGCGCAATGTACACATGACAGTCTTTAAAAGATTGTAGCTGCAAGTGCTTCCAACAACAAAATCATATATGAATTACAGTAATGTTGTAAATATAAATCACGCCTTAAATCTATTTGGAATGCTTGAATAATTGGACGACAAATCTAAACAATAATCAAAAAATTTATCCAATGCTAGAGTGGTTGGTGTAGATACTGTGGTTGTAAGCCTTGCAGTTTCACTCAAGTTATCCATGAAATTGAGCTCCCTCTGTTGCGAAGTAATGTCCTCAACAGTAGGAATCTTTTGCTTGGAATCATTTCTTTTCCCTATAGATGAAATCAAAAATTCTTTTAATATGCAAAAAAAAAATCAAAGGAAATTAGTTAAGTGTAAGTGTCGTACTAGGTTTCTTTGTTGGTTTCTCCCAATGATTTTTGATTCGTGCATTCAAGTGACCTTTGAGCCGCATTGAAGGACGAACTTTCACTACTTTGTTTTTTTGGTTTTCATCACTATTATGCCTTTTAGGATGCGCTTTAGAGTCCACCAAATCTTCTACTTTCTTGTCGATATTTTTCAAGACTTTTAGAACAAATTCTCTTGCAATCGGACAGTCTTCAACTCGGCATGCTAAATCATAGCTGAACTTGACCAGATGATTTCTAAATATGAGATTGGAATCATATTCATTGAAGCTTGAAGTATCGGTGAGATACAATTCTTTCTCTGTCTTCAAGGTAAATCTATTTAAAATATATTTGAGAGGAATTTCTGAAACATTTCTCATATTGTAAACTCGCAAGATATGTTTGCATAAAATTTTCTTTGCTTCAAAACCTTTGCAAGAACACTTAGAATCATGTGTGATAGAGTCAAATGTAACATACCAATGCTTTTTGACTTCATTATGTTCTTGTGCGATGTATAAGAATTGATTATCACAATGTGCTCTATCATATACAATAATGACACCAACAACACCATCCATGTAAATATTTTTAAATATAGAAAATATTTTTCCAGTGTACTTAGAAACTTATTCCAGAATTGATGAATTACTGAATTTCAAGGTTACGCAACCATTTTTGCATTTTAAGTCTTCGTCATGCTCACGTCGGCGCCAAGTTGAAATCATTTTCTCCAAACCTATGAAACATTCAACAATCGAACTCGTCACTTTAGAATAATCATGTATAACATGGTTTGTGAATTCACTTTTTTGTGCGGACGATATGACAATATCTAAAATATCTTTATTGAAAACAGTTGACCATTTCATTCACACATAATATAAATCTTGCAACCATCTATTGCCCTCCAAATTTCCATTCAGCATCATAGCACTCCAACATCCTTTAAACTCACTTGCACTGTCACATTTGCTCAAACAGTGGTAAAATAATGACCTTGCTTGATGGCGAGGATGCCCCGCCATTTGCTCGTGCCGACATGGAACTTGCTTTTGATCGCCGCCGCTACATGTTCGGGGACATTGATGGCCGTTGTCGCAACTGTCACCGCCGCCGCCGCCATCGCCGCCGCTACATGTTCGTAGACATTGATGGTCGTTGCCGCAACCGTCGTCGCCGCCTCCGCCGTCGCTTCACATCATTTTGATTATAATGATATAACATTATAATCAAAATAATTTTGTTAAACAATTTTTGTCTTAAGATTTATAAGTTTATAATTTATAAATTTATAAATCTTATTAGGTGTTTTTTTCTTGTTGTTTGTTGTTTTTATTAAGCATGAGTGGTTAGGATTAGATTAGATTTTGATGGAGGGTGGATGGAGAGGGTGTAATATTATATATATGTGTGAGGTATTGGAGAAGGGATTATGCTTGAAGAAAAAAAAACCCTAAGCTAAGGTGTGCGTGAAGCAGCCCCCATTCGGCCTGGCCGAACCTGAACCCGCGCCCCCTGGAATCGCAGGAAAAGCTGCTGCCACCGCCCCTCTTGGTGGCTATTCCCGCTGCTCCGGCGATCTCCTACCTCCTCCGGTGTGACTCCGAAGAAGGTGGCTCAGTTCTCCCATCCGGTGCGTCTCCGGTGGACCCGTGGAAGTGTGACTCTTCCATAGTTATCTTTCTCCTCCTCTTTAAATTTAGATTTGGGTAACGAATTCCTTTCCCTAAAACTTGTGTAGTGATTCTTCCTGGGTTGTGAGTTTGGTGGAATTCTAGAATCAAATTTTATCCTAAATCTTGATCACATGTTGCATTCTAAAATCTGAAATTATATTGCTTTTATCCGAATTTTCTCGAAGGTTTTTGCAAGGATAGGTCCCCTTGGACGTTTGCAAACCGGGGTTGGCTTAGCCTTTGGTTTCGAATGGATCAAGAGGATTTGGTATATCCTCGTTTGATTTGGTTTTGAGGGTTGCATTTGGACTTTTTTCCGAATCGAATTTCTTAGTCCATAGCACTCTCCATGTGGATGGAAATGTGGTGATATGACACTAGATGTATGGCTAGGTTATGAAAATGTGTATGTGAATGTCTCGTGCAGGTTTGGATGGGAAATTCCCCCTTGTGAGATCGCCACATTATAGACGAAACTCTGCCGAAATTTTAAGTTTTACGCGCACACCACGTGTTCGTTCTAATTCCCCTTAGGAACCCCTTTGCCATTTCGTGCCTTAATCCCATTCCCGGGAGTGTGCTACACCAATTTGGTATCAGAGGCGGCGCAAAGCTTTCGTAATCTTTGTCGGTCCTCCCGCGTCACATTCCCTACCTTTATGCACACACATCCCAATTTATTCACCTTCGGGAAAGAGGTTTGTCACTTTCTCAACTTGGCAACGATCCGCTCGTATCGAGCTTTCCCCTTTTTTTTTTTTTGCACTTAGGCACACTTATTGGTCTTCTATTTATTTTCTTAGTTATATATCAAAACAAATTGTGTTTCCTAAAATATCTCAAAAACAAAAAAATGTTTTTCGTGTTCCCTTAGTTTGAGTTACCATTTAGCCTTTATGACGCGCATTGGGAGTTCTGCTCACTCACCTTCATTCGTTGATCGAGACGTTATGTTAGCCCAGTGTTTGACACCACCCCCGCGCACCTGTAGGCCTGTTAGAGTTCCTGTTCCGACCTATGATGGGATAGGTGGACCGCGAGTATTTTTAGGTTGGGTGAAGGATATTGAACGTTATTTTGAGCAGTATCATATTATGGACCCCCACAGGATTCCCGTTGCGAGACTACAATTATTAGGTCGAGCCCAAACCTTCTGGCTCAATGAGGAGAGACGTTTTGGGACGTCCCTCGACGACTCACTTGTAGGTTGGAAGATTATGAAGAATCTATTAACGGATGAGTATTACCCTCCCTACTGTCGCCCCCACTTTTCTGATTATCTGCATGAGTCGCCGCCTACGACTTTGCCTACGTAGAACCAGTATGTCCCCTCGTACTCCCATACTCGGATATCTCATGATTTTGTTTCTCCCCGCCAGGGCACTAGACCCGTTTTTGATCATAGGAGCGACTATAAGCCTCACGCTAGATCCTTGCTCCACCCTGATCTCACTATTTAGAGCACTCGTACTCCAACCTTTAGGGAGAAAGAAAAGGTTAGGCCGTCTGTCCCGCCACCAATCGTTGTCACTACTAAGAAAGTTATAAAACCGCGGGTGAAGCCTAGGAAAGCAGTTAAGATTTGCAAGGAAGACGCTACATGTTATGCTTGTGGGTTGATTGGCCATTATGTTGTGGAGTGCCCCACTAAACCTAGGGTTTTGGCTCTTTTAGCGTCGATGTCTAAGCCCGCCACTGAGGGCGATGTCAATTTTTCCGACGACTGTAGTGACGAAGAGGAGAGCGGATATCCTAGTGACTTGGATGATGATATCTCCCTTGAGATATCCCTCCCTGGGATTAACCAATTTCCCCTCGACCTTATTTCAGGCCCGTCTCCTAAGACCGTTGAGGGATCGTTCGTTGTACCTATTATATTGGAAGATGTCCCTAACGAGGAAAGATTATTTTTGGATGATGTTAGCGCTGAGGACCCGAAAGAGGTTACTTTGATGTTATCTCTGTTGCCTGCAACTCCATGTGGAATAAAAAATTTGTCGGGTTCGATTTTGCCTCTTTTAGAGATCGTTACTGATTATGACTTGGCTGAAATATCTAGTGGGTTGGAAGACATTTCGGCTGAGTTGGTAGAGTCCACCTGTGATGAATGTTTATCTGAGAGTGAGTTAGGTGATGACGATCCAGTTGAGTTTTCTATAAGGACGAATCCACTATTTGATCTTCCTCTTGATTTGGTGGGCTGGCACCCGGTGGATTTTTCTTGGACGTTAAATCCGTGTTTTGACGGTGAGTATGACTTAGCTCCTCCGGCATCGACCATGTCGACTCCCACTCTGAGTCACTTGACTCGATTAGATGCTTTGTTAGGGACCGAGCTTGTCATTTCTTGTCCGAGCTATTTGGAGGTGCCTATTTATCTAGCTCCCTCGTTAGACTTACCTAGACAGATGTGTGTGGGCGAGTTGTTAGTTGTTGCGTTCGCTCCTGCCACTCCAGTTCCTAGATCTGACTATGCTTTTCCTAGGATGGGCCGTTCATCTGACCGCGTGGCGTTTGGTGAGGCTTTGTGTTGGACTGCTCGTACTTCCTTGGCTCTGGGGATTTTTGATGTGGTGTCCCCTAGACACACTTATTTGCCAAGCCCGGTCGCACACATTTATCCTCCACCTTTTGATGATCCGTGCATGCACACGTTAGTGAACCTAGTTGGATATGTTGAGTTGTATCGCACGTGCGTCCTTTCAAATCCGGGAGCGTCCAAATCTCTAGTTGGTGGTGAGCATTTTTCGTTGGCATTTATTTATGACATTTTTAAATCAAAATTTAAAACTATGACGTTGGACTTGTTTTGTGGGCTATGCATTAGTGAGTGTCCGTATGCGGACAAGTCTTCGTCTGCGACTACGTGTGATTTCACGGCGACTGTGCCTTTTGATTTGGTGTCCTCACGACATTATTACCCATCAAATCAAATTGCACATATTTTTCATCCATCCTGGTACGATCTGCACGTACACATGTCGTCACCTTATGCCAGTGTCTGTGAGTTGCGTCACTTTCACGACTGTTCACCTCCGAGAGCTCCTGACTGCAGAATTGTTGATTCCAATTTAGTCTGGTTAGCCCACGAGTGGATACCTTCGGGTTCCGTAACAAAATTATTACGTTGGAGCGCCGATCCTTTCATGATCTTCAACAATTTTGGATTTAACGCAAATTTTTTGGATTTTTATGATGCAATCGGTGTTTCGCCGTGGTTCAATTTTTCGGATTTAATTTTGCATATCTTGTTTCCACCCGAGTGGTTTTCTCCGACGTTTCTCTCTTTCACTTCAGATTCTCTTGGGTTGAGAGGTGAGATTCTTTTCGTGTCGCACTTCCATTTGGGTTTCCTGGTCCTCGCATTGGATGGTAAGATCTGCACTGCTTTTCTTTATGCTGACACATCTACGAGGTTTCCTGTTGTTCTTGCTCATGACAGGTTTTGTTCTATTGCGAATGCCTGCACTGCTTGTACTGCCCCGTGGATGTCCGCTCTTGCTATGCTACCGGTGGCTGCTGCTGTCTCCTGCCCTTCTCTCCATGGCCACTCATCGGGGATGAGTGATTTTGAGCGGGGGAGGATTGATGGCGAGGATGCCCCGCCATTTGCTCGTGCCGACATGGAACTTGCTTTTGATCGTCGCCGCTACATGTTCGGGGACATTGATGGCCGTTGTCGCAACTGTCACCGCCGCCGCCGCCATCGCCGCCGCTACATGTTCGTAGACATTGATGGTCGTTGCCGCAACCGTCGTCGCCGCCTCCGCCGTCGCTTCACATCATTTTGATTATAATGATATAACATTATAATCAAAATAATTTTGTTAAACAATTTTTGTCTTAAGATTTATAAGTTTATAATTTATAAATTTATAAATCTTATTAGGTGTTTTTTTCCTGTTGTTTGTTGTTTTTATTAAGCATGAGTGGTTAGGATTAGATTAGATTTTGATGGAGGGTGGATGGAGAGGGTGTAATATTATATATATGTGTGAGGTATTGGAGAAGGGATTATGCTTGAAGAAAAAAAAACCCTAAGCTAAGGTGTGCGTGAAGCAGCCCCCATTCGGCCTGGCCGAACCTGAACCCGCGCCCCCTGGAATCGCAGGAAAAGCGGCTGCCACCGCCCCTCTTGGTGGCTATTCCCGCTGCTCCGGCGATCTCCTACCTCCTCCGGTGTGACTCCGAAGAAGGTGGCTCAGTTCTCCCATCCGGTGCGACTCCGGTGGACCCGTGGAAGTGTGACTCTTCCATAGTTATCTTTCTCCTCCTCTTTAAATTCAGATTTGGGTAACGAATTCCTTTCCCTAAAACTTGTGTAGTGATTCTTCTTGGGTTGTGAGTTTGGTGGAATTCTAGAATCAAATTTTATCCTAAATCTTGATCACATGTTGCATTCTAAAATCTGAAATTATATTGCTTTTATCCGAATTTTCTCGAAGGTTTTTGCAAGGATAGGTCCCCTTGGACGTTTGCAAATCGGGGTTGGCTTAGCCTTTGGTTTCGAATGGATCAAGAGGATTTGGTATATCCTCGTTTGATTTGGTTTTGAGGGCTGCATTTGGACTTTTTTTCGAATCGAATTTCTTAGTCCATAGCACTCTCCATGTGGATGGAAATGTGGTGATATGACACTAGATGTATGGCTAGGTCATGAAAATGTGTATGTGAATGTCTCGTGCAGGTTTGGATGGGAAATTCCCCCTTGTGAGATCGCAACATTATAGACGAAACTCTGCCGAAATTTTAAGTTTTACGCGCACACCACGTGTTCGTTCTAATTCCCCTTAGGAACCCCTTTGCCATTTCGTGCCTTAATCCCATTCCCGGGAGTGTGCTACACCATTGCTGTAACACCCCAGTTTTGCAAGAGGGTCAGTCTGCAGTTCTGGAAAATTTTTTGGGTTTTTGGCAGGAGGCACACGGCCTGCGACACGGGCGTGTCGCAGGGCGTGTCGAGGCCGTGTCGACACTCGGCCCAAGTGTCGACAATTTCGCTCGACAATGTGTCGAGAGTAGGGCACATGGCCTGCGACACGGGCGTGTCGCAGGGCGTGTCGAGGCCGTGTCGACACTCGGCCCAAGTGTCGACACTTTCGCTCGACAATGTGTCGAGAGTAGGGCACACGGCCTGCGACACGGGCGTGTCGAGTCCGTGTCGACACTCGGCCCGGGGTGTCGACACCTTCGCTCGACGAGTGTCGAGACTAGGGTACACGGCCTGTGACACGGGCGTGTCACAGGGCGTGTCCCGCTTGGTCGACGATCTTCGCTCGACGTTTTTTTGTGGTGTCGACACAAAGCCTGTCAACGGGTGTCGAGACTTGGCACACGGCTTGGGACACGGGCGTGTCCCAGGCCGTGTCACCTCTCGGGTTGGTTTCGGGGCCGTGTCGATGGTGGCACACGGCCGTGTCACTGGGGACACGGGCGTGTCGGATTGAACACGGGCGTGTCGGATGCCCGTGTGCTGTTCCAGGCGCGTCGATTTGAGACGGCGAATGAGGCACACGGCCCTGGACACGGGCGTGTGCCAGGCCGTGTTCGGCCCAGGTCTTTTATTTTTCAGGCGGATCGTGGCCATTCTTTCCCAGATTTTAAGATCTGACGGTTCAGGACTGTTCTTGGGGGGTTAAGTCCGAGAATAGGGTTGAAAATTCTCATTCTTCTCCAAGCTTTCTCTTACTAAAGATCTAGAGAGAAGTGAGAACAAGGAAGAAGGAGAAGGAGAGTTTGGGCTGTAGGAGGGGTTTCGGTGCTTCAAATCGCGAGCCGAGTCTAGATCCGTGGAGCTTAGATCGTTGCGAAGGTTTTCATCCGCCTATTTTGCCATGGCAAGGAAGAGGAGTCGGAAGGTAACGAAACTTCTCCTCTCGGTCTTAGGATGCATGTCTTAGCATCATTTATTCTTCTTTCTAGTTTTTTGGGCACCAAACTCTCAAATGAGAGGGGCTTTGGTTTGCCAAGGTTCAAGAGGAACCTCCGGGTTGATTGAGTCCGTCCCCGGCATGTTTTGCATTAGAAATCCGCTACGTTAGTGGATTAGGCATGGTGGGTGAAACCGTTGTCGCGATCGCTAGTCCGACTCGGTGATGTTGCATACGAACGTTAAGGATTCGTAGAGATTTCGTTGCGGCAAGAGGCCGTTTGGAATGTGGTGATGGTTTTCCCCTTTTTCTCGAGTGAGTACGTGTAGTCGGAACCGGACAAGGTTAGCTCCTCGTGGCGGTAGATGTTTTCCTTTGTGGATAAAGTTAGCTCCGCATGAGTTGGAGATGGCTTTCTTGGTGCGCGGGAACGCGGCAGTACAAATGATGGACTAGGGTGGAAGTGTCTTGGTTTGTGACGTGCCAAGGAGTGGCTATGTCTCCGTGGTCGGCTGGCTATCCCGTGACATTCACGTCATGTGTGGAGAGTGTCCCGACGAGACTAGTCCCCTTCTGTGCGACTGACGAGAATGCCAAGCATGGGGACAAGCCCGGGCAATTAGGCCATGAGCGGGTGGGGTCCGACTAGGCTTCTTAGAATCGGTCAGTTTTGTGTTTGTTGGAATCCTGACATGAGACATCAGAGGTTGTGGGCAAGCCCCGTGCTAAGACCTTGAGCGGGTGGGGCCTTGACAAGAATTCCATGAGGCGGCCTGTGAGCCGTTGGGGGAAATGGTGACCCCTTTGTTTGCGGCTTTATGCCAATGGGGAATCGATGAGAACCCATATGATGTGATGATGTGCTAGATGCATACGAGTTAGGGTGCCTTGGGTGAAACCCAAGTTATTGCATACATGATTGCATAAGTAGGCCCTTTTATATTATGCTCAACCAGTAGAGAACATGTATGATGTATGTGACATCCAAACCTGTTTCCATCGTTGCTTTTCTTGCTTATGATTATTGCCTACGAAGTGCTAACTTGCAGGTTGGAGGGGTACCCCGGGGTCCGTTAGGGGCGGCCGGTAGGAGATGTGTTGTTGCATAGTTTGAGGTCAGCCTTTGCTGACCCACGTTACTAATAAATTTTCAGGGCAATGATCGCATGCAGGAGCTAGCTCGCCGGCCAAAAAGGCCTAAGCCTCATGAAGTGTTTTTCTCTTTTTGTAGCCCTACTTATGAGATGTTATGTTAGAGACTCTCGTTGTCCGGCTTGCATGCCGAGGTAGACTAGGAGTGCTAAGCACATTCATGATTGATGTGTTATTTTCTTTTGGACAGTTGATGTAAGGCCTTAAGGTCATTTGTTTTACTCTTTAGTGGTGGATAACTTCTAGTCTTGTTTTGTTTCCGCTGTGTTGTGCAAAGAGTTTTGAGTGTGGGTAGCTATATCAACTTTTAATACTAAAGCTGTGGCGTCCGTATGTTGTGGGGCCCCGGCCGGACCCATATTATACGTTCATTACAGGGGAGGTGTTACAATTTGGTATCAGAGGGAGGTTAGGTTCAAGGTCAAAGCGTAGAGAAGTTATCCACATAAGAGTAACGCGGGATCATGAGTGTTCTTATGTTTAAGTCTTGAGATTTGAGACTGAATCCTTGTTTCTTGTTTCTTGAAGAGTGCAAGCAACGAGGCGGGAACGTCGAGAGCAAGAGAAGAGCTTTCGGTGAGCAGTGCTACTGCTCCAGGTCTTTTGGGCACGGGTGTAAACCCGGCCGACTTCTGCCGCATGCTTGCAGAAGCGATGGTGGCAGCTCAAGCTGCAGCAGCAGCTCAGGTGGCAACCCCTGCCACACCGGATACGGCAACGGCCGTGCCAGGAGGAGAAGTCAGGCCAGTGGAGCCTTTGGCGGAGAGGGTAGTTGTCGGACATGGAGACCGGCACCTGAAGTATTTCCTGAGCTTCCATCCCCCGTCATTCAAGGGAGTTGGTACGCCAACGCATGCGGAGGACTGGTGGGTTCGCATGCAAGAGCTGTTAAGGGCGGCAGAGACGCCATGGTAAAAGAAAGCTGAGTATGCGGCTCTCATGTTGGAAGGAGATGCCAAGTTATGGTGGGTGAGCCATAGCGGCTGCCAGTTCCCGGGACGCACTCCGTCAGTGGAGGAGTTTGGGGATGCTTTTCTTAAGAGGTATATTCCAGTTTCTACATGTTTGGCCCTTCAGAGACAGTTTCTGCATTTAATGCAGCGAGACAAGACAGTGGATGAGTATGTGCAGGAGTTCACCCGTTTGGGTCGTTACGCGGGAACGACGATGACAGATGATGTAGAGAGGGATAACCTCTTCTACCAGGGGCTGAGGGAGAACCTAAGACAACCCCTCATCTCCATGAAGAGGGCGAGATTTAATGAACTAGTTGAGGCTGCCAGGATTCTGGAAAGTGATTTGGAGCGAACCCAACGCCGAAAGGGTTTTACTCCTAAGCAAGGGGAAGGGAAGCCTTCCCAATCTCATGGAAAGTCTGATGGGAGTAGGTGGAGGAAGAAGCCTCACACTTCCAGATCTGGTGAGAAGAGTAATTGGACGCCTGGAGGTTCACACTCTAGGGGACCGCCGACGTGCTACAACTGCGGTAATGTGGGGCACATAGCTCGTGTTTGTCCCCAAGGAGGAGCGAGGCAAGAGTCAAAACAGGAGCAGATTGTGCGCTCCGGCCCCAGTGCTGCAGAGAAAGGGAAGATGGCGGAGTCGAGCGCTTCTCGGTTCCAATCGGTGCAACCAAGGGCTTACAACCTTGGACAGCAAGAAGCGATCCGTCAAACCGATGTAGTGACAGGTATGAAGAAAGTTTAAGTTGAAATTTTGTGCTTCATACTATTAGACCCCCCTTTTGTGTGATGTCTATATTATAGGCTTCGTATTAGTTTCCGGATACCCCGCTAGGGTATTGTTTGATACAGGAGCATCACACTCTTTTCTTGCGGAGAGCTTCATCCAGAGAATAGGAGTTGAGTCTTTCTCGGCGGACGCGGAGTTGAAAGTGCGCATGCCCAATGGGTCATCCATGACTACTGGGGTCAAAGGGCGCATCTGTTGGGAGCTAGACGGAGTTGACTTCGTTTTGGTAGCGGCGATTTTGCCATTGGTGGAGTTCGATATCATTTTGGGCATGGACTGGCTCGCAGAGCAGCGCGCCAGTATTGATTGTCTATCTAAGGTGGTGACCTTAAGGAGAAAAGGGCAGACAGAAGTCAAATTTGAGGGCCTTTGTGGAGTGCCCTGTTCCCTGATTTCAGCCATGCAGTTGGTGCGAGCTGTTAACCAGGGTGGTGTAGCGCTTGTAGCGTTATTGGAGGTTCGTCTTTCCCAGCTGACTATTGAGGAAGTGCCCGTTGTGGCAGAGTTCAAGGATGTGTTTCCGGATGAACTTCCCGGAGCGCCTCCTCGGAGGGAGATCGATTTCTCGATCGAGTTAGTGTCGGAGGCTAGGCCGGTGTCACGCCCTCCGTTCAGGATGACACCAAAGGAGTTGGCAGAACTCAAAGTGCAGTTGCAGGAATTGTTGGAGCAAGGGTATATCAGACCCAGTTTTTCACCGTGGAGTGTGCCGGTGTTGTTTGTAAAGAAGAAAGACGATAGCATGCGGCTATGCATTGACTACCGAGAGCTGAATAAATTGACCGTCAAGAATAAGTATCTGATTCCTCGGATAGATGACTTGTTCGACCAATTGGTAGGGTCAGTGGTGTATTCAAAATTGGACTTGAAGTCAGGCTACTATCAGTTGCGAATTCAGGATGAGGACATACCCAAGACCTCCTTTGGTACAAGGTATGGACACTTTGAGTTTACGGTGATGCCGTTCGGGCTGACGAACGCACCATCTGTGTTCATGGATCTTATGAATCGGGTATTTCGGGAATACTTGGATTCTTTTGTGATTGTCTTCATTGATGACATCTTGGTGTATTCCAAATCGCAAGTGGAGCATGAGACCCACTTGAGAGTGGTTCTGCAAGTGTTGAGGGAGAATGAGTTGTATGCAAAATTCTCCAAATGCGAGTTCTGGTTGGAGAAGGTGGCATTTTTGGGACACGTGATTAGTGGGGAAGGGGTGGCAGTGGACCCAACAAAAGTTGAAGCCATTAGAGATTGGCCGGTTTTGAGGACCGTGGCAGAGGTCCGAAGTTTTCTTGCACTAGCCGGGTATTACAGGAGGTTCGTGGAAAATTTTTCGCGGATAGCTCTACCCCTCACCTCACTCACGCGTAAAGATCATAAGTTTGTGTGGACTCTAGAGTGTAGTCAAGCATTTGAGGCACTGAAGGAGAGACTAATGACGACTCCAATCCTAAGTCTACCGCAAGGGACCGAGGGATTTCAGATCTTCAGTGACGCATCGGGATGCGGTTTGGGTTGCGTTTTGGTGCAACATGGGAAGGTGATAGCTTTTGGGTCTAGACAGTTGAAGCCTTATGAGAGGAATTACCCCGTCCACGACTTGGAGTTGGCGGCGGTAATTTTTGCGTTGAAAATATGGCGGCATTATGTTTATGGTGCAAAGGTGGAGATCTTCACGGATCACAAAAGCCTGAAGTATCTCTTGGACCAAAAGGACTTGAACATACGACAACGCAGGTGAGTTGAGTTTCTTGGAGACTACGAGGTGGCGATTCAGTATACGCCAGGTAAAGCCAATGTGGTGGCGGATGCCTTGAGTAGGAAGTACTCGGGGCAAGGGAATTGGATCGAAGCTTATGATGAGCGATTGGTTCGGGAATGAGAGTCACTTGGTTTGGAATGTGTTGCGAGAGGCGAGTCCAGCGTGGCTCAGTTGAATTGGATTGAGGTGCAGAACGACTTGTCCGATCGCATTCAGGAAGCGACTCGGTTGGATGTGGAGTTTCAACCCTTTGTGTTGGAGGCTCAAGCGGGCGAGAGCAGCGCCTGGAAGATGATTGATGGGATTCTGAGGAAGGACAAAAGGGCTTGTATACCGCAGTTCGGCAAACTCCGTGAGGAGTTGATGTTTGAGGCTCATTTCACAAAGTACTACATTCACCCGGGCAGTACAAAGATGTACTTGGATATGAAGAAATCCTTTTGGTGGCCGGGGTTGAAGCGGGACGTAGCTTGGTATGTGAATCGTTGCCAGACTTGTGCCTTGGTGAAGGCCGAATGTCAGAAGCCGGGCGGGTTCCTAAAGCCCCTTCCAATCCCTGAGTGGAAATTTGATGACATCTCCATGGACTTTGTGCATGGTCTGCCTAGATCGCAGCAGGGTAATGATGCTATTTGGGTGATCGTGGATCGCCTAACCAAGGTGGCTCACTTCATCCCAAATCGGAAAGAGGACAACGTGGAGAAACTGGTGGAGTTGTATGTTCGCAACATTGTGCGACTGCATGGGATTCCTAAGAGCATAGTCAGTGATCGAGATGGACGGTTTACGTCCACGGACTGAAGATTGGTTCAGAAGAGCTTGAGCACGAAGCTAAAGTTCAGTACGACGTTTCATCCTCAAACTGATGGGCAAACTGAAAGAACGAACCGTACTATGGAGGATATGTTGAGAATGTGCGTTCTTGACTTCGGCAAGAAGTGGGAGGATCACCTCTTCATGGTGGAATTCGCGTACAATAACAGTTTTCAAGCAAGTATAAAAATGGCGTCATACGAAGCTTTGTATGGGAGGCGGTGTCGAACGCCAATGTCTTGGGCAGAGGCGGGAGACACCAAAATTTTGGGAAAGGAGGTGGAAGCTGACGCTTGTGAGATGGTACAGACCATACAAGAGCGTATGAAGGTGGCGCAAGACCGTCAAGCAAAATACTTTAATGCTCGTCACTGGAAGTTGGAGTTTGCGGTAGGTGATTGGGTCTATTTGAAGATCAAACCGTTCAAAGGCGTCTCACGGATTCGCCTACTCAAGAAGTTGAGTCCAAGGTTTTTGGGGCCTTTTGAAGTTATCGAACGGGTGGGAGAAACAGCCTATCAGTTGGCATTATCCGCGGAGCTGAGTGGATTGCATGACGTATTCCACGTCGGATTGCATGACGTATTCCACGTCTCCGTTTTGAGGAAAGCCTTGGTGGAGGCTAGCGTGGTGATTGAGCCGGCATCGGTGCCGATTGAGGAAGACTTGAGGACGCGAGTCCTCCCAATTGCTATAGAGGATTCGGAGACTCGGCAGTTGCGGAATAAAGAAGTTAAACTCGTGAAAGTTCGATGGGATAACTACGGTCGTGAGGAGTTCTCTTGGGAGCGAGAACAGGCCATGCTAGAAGATTATCCAGAACTCTTCATATCAGGTACAATTTAAGTTTTGTACCCTTCTGTTTTGAAATTTCGGGACGAAATTCTGTTAAGTGGGGGAGAGTTGTAACACCCCAGTTTTGCAAGAGGGTCAGTCTGCAGTTCTGGAAATTTTTTTGGGTTTCTGGCAGGAGGCACGCGGCCTACGACACGGGCGTGTCGCAGGGCGTGTCGAGGCCGTGTCGACACTCGGCCCAAGTGTCGATAATTTTGCTCGACAATGTGTCGAGAATGGGACACACGGCCTGCGACACGGGCGTGTCGCAGGGCGTGTCGACACTCGGCCCAAGTGTCGACACTTTTGCTCGACAATGTGCCGAGAGTAGGGCACACGGCCTGCGACACGGGCGTGTCGCAGGGCGTGTCGAGTCCGTGTCGACACTCGGCCCGGGGTGTCGACACCTTCGCTCGACGAGTGTCGAGACTGGGGTACACGGCCTATGACACGGGCGTGTCACAGGGCGTGTCCCGCTTGGTCGACGATCTTCGCTCGACGTTTTTCCGCGGTGTCGACACAAAGCCTGTCGACGGGTGTCGAGACTTGGCAAACGGCTTGGGACACGGGCGTGTCCCAGGCCGTGTCACCTCTCGGGTTGGTTTCGGGGCCGTGTCGATGGAGGCACACGGCCTGCCACACGGCCGTGTCACTGGGGACACGGGCGTGTCCGATTGAACACGGGCGTGTCGGATGCCCGTGTGCTGTTCCAGGCGCGTCGATTTGAGACGGCGAATGAGGCACACGGCCCTGGACACGGGCGTGTGCCAGGCCGTGTTCGGCCCAGGTCTTTTATTTTCCAGGCGGATCGTGGCCATTCTTTCCCAGATTTTAGGATCTGACGGTTCAGGACTGTTCTTGGGGGGTTAAGTCCGAGAATAGGGTTGAAAACCCTCATTCTTCTCCAAGCTTTCTCTTACTAAAGATCTAGAGAGAAGTGAGAACAAGGAAGAAGGAGAAGGAGAGTTTGGGCTGTAGGAGGGGTTTCAGTGCTCCAAATCGCGAGCCGAGTCCAGATCCGTGGAGCTTAGATCGTTGCGAAGGTTTTCATTCGGCTATTTTGCCATGACAAGGAAGAGGAGTCGGAAGGTAACGACACTTCTCATCTCAGTCTTAGGATGCATGTCTTAGCATCATTTATTCTTCTTTCTAGTTTTTTGGGCACCAAACTCTCAAATGAGAGGGGCTTTGGTTTGCCAAGGTTCAAGAGGAACCTCCGGGTTGATTGAGTTCGTCCCCGGCATGTTTTGCATTAGAAATCCGCTCCGTTAGTGGATTAGGCATGGTGGGTGAAGCCGTTATCGCGACTGTTAGTCCGACTCGGTGATGTTGCATACGAACGTTAAGGATTCGTAGAGATTTCGTTGCGGCAAGACGCCGTTTGGAATGTGGTGATGGTTTTCCCCTTTTTCTCGAGTGAGTACGTGTAGTCGGAACCGGACAAGGTTAGCTCCTCGTGGCGGTAGATGTTTTCCTTTGTGGACAAGGTTAGCTCCGCATGAGTTGGAGATGGCTTCCTTGGTGCGCGAGAATGCTGCAGTACAAATGTGGGACTAGGGTGGAAATGTCTTGGTTTGTGACGTGCCAAGGCGTGGCTATGTCTCCGTGGTCGGCTGGCTATCCTATGACGTTCACGTCATGTGTGGAGAGTGTCCCGGCGAGACTAGTCCCCTTCTGTGTGACTGACGAGAATGTCAAGCATGGGGACAAGCCCGGGCAATGAGGCCATGAGCGGGTGGGGTCCGGCTAGGCTTCTTAGAATCGGTCAGTTTTGTTTTTGTTGGAATCCTGACATGAGACGTCAGAGCTTGTGGGCAAGCCCGGTGCTAAGACCTTGAGCGGGTGAGGCCTTGACAAGAATTCCATGAGGCGGCCTGTGAGCCGTTGGGGGAAATGGTGACCCTTTGTTTGCGGCTTTATGCCAATGGGGAATCGATGAGAACCCATATGATGTGATGATGTGCTTGATGCATACGAGTTAGGGTGCCTTGGGTGAAACCCAGGTTATTGCATACATGATTGCATAAGTAGACCCTTTTATATTATGCTCAACCAGTAGAGAATATGTATGATGTATGTGACATCCAAGCATGTTTCCATAGTTGCTTTTCTTGCTTATGATTATTGCCTACGAAGTGCTAACTTGCAGGTTGGAGGGGTACCCCGGGGTCCGTTAGGGGCGGCCGAGAGGAGATGTGTTGTTGCACAGTTTGAGGTCAGACTTTGCTGACCCACGTTACTAATAAATTTTTCAGGGCAATGATCGCATGCAGGAGCTAGCTCGCCGGCCAGAAAGGCCTAAGCCTCATGAAGTGTTTTTCTCTTTTTGTAGCCCTACTTATGAGATGTTATGTTAGAGACTCTTGTTGTCCGGCTTGCATGCCGAGGTAGACTAGGAGTGCTAAGCACATTCATGATTGTTGTGTTATTTTCTTTTGGACACTTGATGTAAGGCCTTAAGGCCATTTGTTTTACTCTTTAGTGGTGGATAACTTCTAGTCCTATTTTGTTTCCGCTGTGTTGTGCAAAGAGTTTTGAGTGTGGCTAGCTATATCAACTTTTAATACTAAATCTGTGACGTCCGTATGTTGTGGGCCCCGGCCGGACCCATATTATACGTTCATTACAGGGGAGGTGTTACACTTGCACTCTTGTCAAAGTTAAACAATGGTACCTTTGATGACGCTTTCTTTGAAATGTGTCATTAACAGAAGCGATGTCGAGTGTTTTAAAGTATTCTCTCAATTATAACAGACATAGTCTGATCTTGGTCAGTGAATATTGTTGTCGTTCGCTTGCCGCCAACAAACCTTAATAAAGTCTCAAATAACCAAACAAATGAATCAATAGTTTCATTTGCTATGAATTCCCCTCCAACAAATGTATTTTGTCAATGATGATTTATTGCGATAAGTGGTGCACAAGCTAAGTTATACTTGTTTAGTCTATATGTTGTATCAAAGATCATAACATCCCCAAAATAGCCATAATTTATTTTACTGCGCCCGTCAATCCAAAAGAAACTAATTAGCCGGTTTTGCTCATCTGTTTGGACATCATATGAAAACATATCTTCCTTCAATTGTCTCTCTCGTAACATTTTTAACAAACTAACAGAATCTCCATTTTCTATTAGAGATTTCCTCTCTTTTTCAACAAAATTCTACGCATCAGTTTTACTAAAACTGACATTTTCAACGCCAACAACCTCTTTGGCTAGAAAATTAAAAGCATCAATTGGCTTACTTCCTGCTCTTGTCATGTTCTTAATCAAGCTTGCTTGAATGTCAAAAATTTGGTATTGCGACCTCAAGAAGTGGTTGTCATTTATTGAGGCTAGTGAGTGATTATGTTCCTCCAAAAATTTTGAAGCAATCCAATTTCTGCCATTTTCATTTGCATTAAAGTATATGCTTGCTAAACATCCCATCCGCGTATTTAACTTATGCCCAGCTTTCGAACAACAAAAACATCTTCTTTTAATAATTCTAGTATGTGTCAAAAAATGTTATGTTTCCGAACACTAAATCCCAAATTATGTGCATAATTGCAACACATTGTGTATGCCTCCACCTCTGTTTGAATAATAGGAAACAGAACAACAATCTGTCAGATTAAGAAAAAACAGGAGTTTATTCGAACGTACATCACATTTTTAATCTTATCTTTAAAGATGAAAAAAAAAGAATATATAATGCTATAATATATATTACAGTAGTCATTACAACTGTAATAATAAATTACGACAGTAACACTATCATAAACTAAAATTACGATAGTAATTGATACTGTAATTTTTGTTCATCACTTACATTGTCGTCTGCTCTGAAAATTTCCTCGACGACGACTTCAACTGAGGATTTATCCCCAGTAAGATGTAAATTGAGGATAAAATTGGAGGATAAAATCTTTTGAAAAGGGATAAACTTCAAGATCTATGAAAGTTAAACTAAACATTGCATTTTCCCATCGTCACTTACAATGCCCGGATCACTACAAGTTTTTTCAAACGTACATCACATTCAAAAAACAGGAGTTTATTCAAACGTACATTACATTTTTAATCTTAATTTTAAAGCTGAACGAAAAGAATATATACTGTTGTAACATATATTACAACAGTTATTGCAACAGTAATAACAAATTATGGCAGTAACACTATCGTAAATTATCAATTACGATAGTAATTGATACAGTAATTTTTGTTCTTCACTTACATTGTCGTCTGCTCTGAAAATTTCCTCAGTGACGACTTCAACTGAAGATTTCCCTTATTAAGCTGTAAATTGAGGATAAAATTGGACTATCAAACTTTTTGAAAGGGGCTAAACTTCGAGTTCTACAAAAGTTAAACTAAACATTGCATTTTCCCGTCCTCACTTACAATACTCTGATCACTACAAGTTTCTTCATCATCTGCCATGTCTGCGGGGAACGAAGACCTTTACGACAGCGGCGAGATCGGTGCTGGAGAAAGAAGGCGACGACGGAAGGGAGGAAACCTAGAAGCTGATTTAATTTCGAAAAACCTTAAGAAAATGTTGGGCGGGAGGAATTGGCGGACTGCAAAAAAATTTTCGGGCAGTGGTCCCCGCGGTTAAGAAGATGTTATTTATTGAGGCACATAGCTCTATATACCATGGTGACATCATAAAATTTTCCTAGTTGACCACTGGCCTCATCAAAGTCGTCATAATGACTGTATTTTAGATTGAATGTGTAAAAATTTGTGCTGACAGAATATAAGAGATGAATTAGTGGTGTTCAAAAAAGCGGGTCCGGCTCGGGGGCCTGGGCTGGGCTGGGAATGAGGTCTTATAGGGCAAGGGTACAAATTTGTCCCGGGCCCGATTGCTCGGCCTGGGTCTGTGTCCGATTAGGCTCGAGTTCGGTTAGGGCGGGGCCAGGCCTAAGAGGGCTCCAAAGACCCTCTTGTTTAGCCAGGGTCTGGCCTGGTGCCCGGTCCGGCCTCATCGTACCCAACTATAATTGTTGGGCATTGAGCACAACAATATATAAATGTTGGGCTCAAATGCCCAACATTTATATATCGCTAGGCTCACGCCCAACATTTAAATAAACATTGGCCATTTATCAATTAAATGTCGGGCACATGCCCAACATTTATTACTGCCATGCAACCATGCATGGCAGTAGCTATCTACTGCTTTTGGGGATCTGTTTGGTCCCATTTTTGCGGGCTCAACAACCCCCCCCCCCCCTAAATTGCAGGGTCCGGGCCCATCCTGGGCCCAACAACAAAAAAGCCCAGGCCAGGGAGGTCTGGGCCTAATACGGGTCCGCCGAGCCTTATTTGCACCTCTAAATTACAGGGCCCCCATATCTTCTCGGTGCCCAATCTAGTGCCCGGCCTAGCCTGGGCCCAACACCCAGACCACAGGAATTCCCGCCCCACGCGAGATTTCCAACATAGGTGGAAAATCCCGGCTATAGGAAAACTGGTTCGGGTCGGCCTTGGTGGCCTTAGTAGGCCTTCTCTTTGAGAGTGGGCCCGAGCCCGGCTTAAGCCGGGCCTGGCCCGTGTCAAGGTGAAAAAATCGGGGCTCGACAGACCCTATCACGACTTATTTGTTCCGGTGAGGTTGGACAAAAATGTCATTGTCATATCAAAATCTTATGACCCAAAATAGTTTCTTTTTTTAATAACAATAGTAAAATTATCATACCAAATATACAATCGGGAGCAAATAAGTTGTGATAAGGGGTCTGTTTGGGATAGCTCTGGCGGATTGAAAAGCTGTTGTCCGGATAGAGCTGCTTTAAAATAAATCTCTGGGGAGCAGTTTTGAAAAGCTGCAGAGTATTTGGGTGTTCTGCGCTTACCGCTCACTTTTTATCCCGTTCTCGCTCAGCGAGAGCCATAACTCGACACTTGTTACTTTTTTATTATTGTATACGTATATATGTTATTTTCCTGGGCTCTGGGGTGGCGAGAGCCACCTTGCTTCCGCCTATCTTGCCTATCGCATGTCATCTCGCAACGTTTGAGCTAGTCACTTAGTCAATCGGTCACTGTCAAACTCGGGCGGGAAAAACGAAGCGTCGCTGACCTAGGACGTGCCGGCTGTACCCCCGCCGCCTTTCTGAAAACAGCCATCATTATCACGGTTTTCTATAAATAGGGAAGCTCACCTACCACATTCATTTCTCCGATTCCAGTCTCTCTCCTCTTCTGTTGCTTTCGCGGTCTCTCCAAAGCTCTCGCCTGTCTCTGCATTCTCCTTCCGTTCTCGTACCGTTCTCGCTCTCGCCTTCTTCTTGAAGCTCTCGCCTTCAAACCCTTCATCGCGATGCCGGGCGGAGGTGAGGGACGATCCAACTGCGCGGAGGATTTTTAGAAGCATCTTTTCCCTTCCTGCACTCTCACCGTGGATGAGTTCAACCTAATCAAGACTCAACACGTTCCCGCCAGTTTCACCGCGCGGAACCCGGGTAATCATGACAAGGTAAACACCGCAGGGGAGGGGGAGCTCGCCATCCCCATCGAGCACTTCGAGGTGGGCTTCCGCCTCCCGCTGTGGCCCGAGATGCGGCAGGCCCTCCGGTATTACGGGGTGGTTCCCGCGCAGCTGAACCCAAATTCAGTTGCGATTCTCGTGGCATTCATATGTTACATGCGGTCCGAGAGGATCGAGTTTAGCTTGCCGATCTTCCGCAAGCTGTTTACTTTCCGCCCGAAAGGAGGTGTGGTATTCTTCTCAGGGCAACTGCTCAAGACAATCGGTCTCGCCAACAAGCACCATCACTGGGGCGAGAGGTTCATCTACGTTTCTGGCGACTTCGGGAACGTACCTCTTGCCCCCATCCAATACGAGGACGCCGCCTACAAGCCCCCCTCCTTGGGCTCGCGCGAGAGCGCCCTCCTTGAGTTCTTTGGAACCAAGGACTTCGACGTCCTCTACCTTCGGCGAGACGTCGATTCTCTCCTCCCTGTGCTTCCAGGAGAAGGTAAAAGTCTCGCCTTTATCTTGCTTTTCCTTGTCTTCTTCAAGGTTGGAACTTAGTGTCATTATTTTCGCAGGAGAGCGCGAGATCCCCTTACGCCAGCCTTTTGACGAGGCTCGCGCCAGAGGGAGCCAACCTCCTAAAGACCCGCTGGCTCTTGCGAAGGCCGCCGCGCAAGCCTGCCGGAAAGAGTCGGCCCCTCCTCCTTCAGGTGGTGCCGTGAAGCGAAAGCCCGGTGCCCCCGCGCCTCAACCAATCAAGAGACCCAAGACAACCGATACCGAGAAGGGCAAGGCCGTCGTGGTGCCGCCCGCCCAACCTCTCCCTGCAGGCCGCTCCTTTGAGGAGGTCTTGCAGGCCGTTAGCAAGATTGCGGCCACCAGGGGCGGCCCTGAGACCCCTGCCGAGAACCCTCAGGCCCCTGGTGCCGCAGAGAGCGAGGGTGCCGCCGCCGGGACCTCCGGCCAGCCCCTGTCTGGAGAGGTGCTGCGGGGCCATCGCAATTTTGGTCTCGGCATGAGGTGCCTGGACGCGGAAAACAAGCCGCTGCTGCAGTGGGATCCTGACGCCAACAAGGTCTCGATCTCGTCCCTCTTGCCAAGCTGGGCAGAGCGAGACGAGGTCACCAGCGAGGCTTTCGCCTTAGGCTACTGCCTCTACAGCCGGGAGGATGCTAGTGTCTATGACAGGATGTCGACCCGGCTGCTGGCCTACGACTCCACACGCGCCCTGATGCGTGGGCTGGATCTTGCGCACATGTGTGCTCGCCGGAGCATCACGATAGACCGCAATTTTCAGGACATGTTCAAGGCTTGGGATGATGCGGTGGCTCAGGCGGCCACTCTAGCCAAGGAGCTGGCCGAGGCCCAGCAACTGTTATCCTCGCGCCAGGCAGAAGGGGTAAGCGAGATCTTTCACAGCGCTTGCTCTCGCTACTTTATCTCTTCTCTTTTATGCTAACCTTTTGTTGCTCAGGATTCCACCCAAGCCACGCTTCGCGAGGAGCTATCCCAAGCCCGATACGACAACATTCTCCTGCGGGAGCAGATTGCACGTCTCGAGGCGAGTGCGGGCCCCCCCGCTGGACGCGAGACTGAAGAGCTGGTATTACTCGGTTTATGATATCGACAAGCTGCTCCAGGGGAACGCGCAAGCTACAGTAAGGTTGACGCTGGAGACGCTGCGAGATGTCAACTGCTGGGATGGGAGGGGCAAAGACATCACTGCTCAGCAGCTCGTTCCATGGCTTTTCGAGCCCATTCCAAAGCCCCCGGGCGCCCCGGATACCCCACCCTCGGACGTTCCGAAATCTCCTGCAGCTGGTGGCGAGACCTCTAGGGAGAGCTCCGGCGAAAGCTCCAGCGGGAGTTCGAGCGGGAGCTCGAAGGGGTACAACATGTCTCCATGAGGGGGCCCCTCTTCCTTTTCTTTCCGCCTCTGCTTTTTCTTTCCGCCTCAATGTAAAGCGCGAGACGCTCCCAGTTTGTTCTTATATATAATATATTTAATGCAAACGTTTTTATTGTAAATATCTCGCCCTGTTATTGTGAATGTGCCCAATGTAATTGTTGTGGTCGAATGTTTCCTGCGTGTGCTTCCGCCGAGGCCCTTGGCCTTCCTAGGATAGCCTTCCTTAGCGATGGATCGGCGGGAACCTACTGCAAACTACCAGCCGGAAGCGTGGCTCACGAACCCTTAGGACGGAGCCGTCCCCTTCAGCCTGCGCGAATCCCTTCAGGCCCGTCGCATAACGATTCCGCCTGTTTGTTCGAGAATATTAAGAGGAGCCTTCTCGGCGAAAGCCCCACCACTGCGAGACCTCTTTGAAGGGGACTTCCCTGTCGAGATCTATCCCTGCCGAGACCTTTCCTATCTTTTCCATTTTGTATTCCCGATGCACTTCCTGCCTTGTCCAAACCAAGCCAACCAAACCAAACCTATCCCCCACATGCGAACCTTCGGACCTGCCAGCTAGGTGAGAGCATGTGCAGCGGGTCTACCTGGGGCTGAGCCGAGCTCGGGGTGCCGATGATGTTTCCACAAACCTAACCTAGCCTACCCTAACCTATCCTAAACTATCCCCCACAGGGGAGCCTATGGACCTGCCAGCTAGTAGGAGCCAGACAGCGGGTCTACCTAGGGCCGAGCCGAGCTCGGGGTGCTGATGAAGATCTCAAACCAAACCTATCCCCCACAGGCGAGCCTTCGGACCTGCCAGCTAGATGAGAGCCTGCGCAACGGGTCTACCTGGGGCCGAGCCGAGCTCGGGGTGCCGATGAGGATCTCAAACCAAACCTATCCCCCACAGGAGAGCCTTCGGACCTGCCAGCTAGATGAGAGCCTGCGCAGCGGGTCTACCTGGGGCCGATGAAGATCTCAAACCAAACCTATCCCCCACAGGCGAGCCTTCGGACCTGCCAGCTAGATGAGAGCCTGCGCAGCGGGTCTACCTGGGGCCGAGCCGAGATCGGGGTGCTGATGAAGATCTCAAACCAAACCTATCCCCCACAGGCGGGCCTTCGGACCTGCCAGCTAGATGAGAGCCTGCGCAGCGGGTCTACCTGGGGCCGAGCCGAGCTCGCGGTGCCGATGAGGATCTCAAACCAAACCTATCCCCCACAGGCGAGCCTTCGGACCTGCCAGCTAGATGAGAGCCTGCACAGCGGGTCTACCTGGGGCCGAGCCGAGCTCGGGGTGCCGATGAAGATCTCAAACCAAACCTATCCCCCACAGGCGAGCCTTCGGACCTGCCAGCTAGATGAGAGCCTGCGCAGTGGGTCTACCTGGGGCCGAGCCGAGCTCGTGGTGCCGATGATGATCTCAAACCAAAACCTATCCCCCACAGGCGAGCCTACGGACCTGCCAGCTTGATGAGAGCCTGCGCAGCGGGTCTACCTGGGACCGAGCCGCGCTCGGGGTGCCGATGACGATCTCAAACCAAAACCTATCCCCCACAGGTGAGCCTACGGACCTGTCAGCTAGATGAGAGCCTGCGCAGCGGGTCTACCTGGGGCCGAGCCGAGCTCGGGGTGCCGATGAAGATCTCAAACCAAAACCTATCCCCCACAGGCAAGCCTACGGACCTGCCAGCTAGATGAGAGCCTGCGCAGCGGGTCTACCTGGGGCCGAGCCGAGCTCGGGGTATTACAAAACACATGATTACGTTACGTCATGAAAAATTTGACACTGGTTAAGGGAAAATCAATCGATGTAGTATAGTAAGTTTATTTTTGAGATACATGGTTACATCCTTCCCCCTTCACGGGTAGAAGCGTTTTAGGTCATCACCGCTCCAGGTGTGGCTTAGGGCCCTCCCTTCCACGTCTTGGAGGTAGTATCCTCCCGTTCCGAGGACTTCCTTCATTATGTATGGACCTTCCCAGTTCGGGTGGAGCTTGCCCACGGGAGCCGACCTTCCTGCTGCGTCAACCTTTCTCAGCACCAGATCCCCTTCAGCAAACTGCTTGACCCTGACATGCTTATCAAAATGCTTGGCCATCTGTCGCTTGATCTCTTCTTGCCTGATAGCCGCCACGTCTCGCAGTTCCTCCACCATATCTAACGAGAGGCGCTGCCCCTCCTCATTCTCCACCCTCCAAGCCTCGTCTCCTTCGCCCGCGGCTGTGACTCGCGGGGACCGGACCTCGAACTCCACTGGTAGGACGACCTCACACCCATGAGAGATCTTGAAGGGGGTCTCACCGGTGGCCGTGTTCGGAGTCGTTCGTAGGGCCCACAGGACCGAGGGGAGCTGTTCCACCCAATTCCCCTTTAGGTTCTCCACTTTTTTCTTTAGTAGGTTCACAATGATTTTGTTTGCTGCTTCCACCTGGCCGTTACTCCGGGGGTGGTGGACGGAGGCAAACCAGAGATCTATCCCTAGTTGGGCGCAGAAGCTGATGAACTCCTCGCTGGCAAACTCGGGGCCGTTATCAGTCACTATTGCTTGGGGCAACCCATGTGTGCAAATGATCTCCCCCCAGACAAAGTTCCTTATGACCTGCGAGGTGACCTTGGCCAAGGCTTTAACCTCTAGCCACTTCGAGATATAATCGACCATGACCAAGAGGAATCTCCTCTGCCCACTAGCCGGAGGAAAGAGCCCAACTAAGTCCATTCCCCAGATAGCGAATGGCCACGGTGCCGTGATACTTCGGAGCCTCTGAGCTGCCAAGAGCTGAAGGGGGGCGTAGAGCTGACATTTTTGACACCTTCTTGCAAACTCCATGGCATCCTTCCTTAGGGTGGGCCAGAAGTACCCCTGCCTGACCACCCTTGCCTCCAACGTCCTCCTCCCGAGTGACTGCCGCACTCGCCCGAGTGCACCTCCTTCAATATCTTCGGGATCTCTTCTTCGGTCACACATCTAGCTAGGAGCCCTGACAACATCTTACGATGCAGGCCCCCCTCCATCATTAAGTAGTGGGCTGCTTTGCGCTTGAAGCTTCTCCCGACCTTGATCCCCTTGGGAAGTTCACCGGTGGTTAGGAAGGTCACGAATGGATCCACCCACGAGGGTTGCCGATCAACCACCATCAACTCTCCTTCCTCGATAGCCGGTCGGAATAGCTCCATCAAGGTCACTCCTCCCCGAGGTCCGAACTTTGCCAATCGATCGACGACTACACTTTTTTCCCTCGGAACATGTTGAATCGAGAATGACTGAATCCTTCGATGATCGCCCTTACCTTGGAGAGGTATTTTATGAGGGTAGGCTCCCGAGCTTCAAACTCTCCCCGGATCTGCGACGCTACTACCTTGGAGTCCGTGAGAGCTTCCACATCCTGAATCTCCAGTTCCTTTGCCAAGCGAAGGTCGGCGATCACGGCCTCATACTCCGCTTGATTGTTGGTTACGGGGAAATGTAAAATGACCGCTTGCTCTATGGCCACCCCCTGAGGACTTGTCAATACCACCCCTGCCCCGAGGGAGTGCCTTCCCGAGGCCCCATCCACCATCAACTTCCACGCTTCTCGAGGTTGCTGCTCTCCCCCCTCGACTTCAACAATGTAGTCTGCTAGGAAGTCCGCCACTGCCTGTGCCTTGATGGAGAGTCTTGGGATAAAAGAGATGTCGAACTCACTTAGCTCAATGGACCACTTAGCTAGTCTCCTCGAGTGCTCCACTCCTTCGAAGATCTTGCGAAGAGGGTGGTCGGTCACCACCCTAATCGAATGCGCTTGAAAATACGGCCGGAGTTTCCTTGCTGAGATGACCAAGGCGTAAGCGAGCTTTTCCAGGATGGGGTAGCGAAGCTCTGCTTTCCTCAATATCCGGCTGACGTAGTAGATGGGCAGCTGCTTCTTTCCTTCTTCCCTCATTAGGACGGAGCTCACCGCCTCTGCTCCTACCCCGAGGTATAAGGTCAGGTCCTCTCCTTCCTTTGGGCTCTGAAGGAGAGGAGCCAGAGAGAGTTGTCTTTTCAGCCCTTGGAAGGCCTCTTCGCACTCGGTTGTCCATTCGAACCTTTGATTCCCCCGCAACACCTTAAAGAATGAAGAACACTTGTCTCCTGCCCTGGAGAGGAACCTGCTTAGCCCAGCTAGCTTGCCTGTCAAGCGCTGGACCTCCTTGGCGTCGCGAGGTGACTCCAAATCCAGGATGGCCTTTGCCTTGTCCGGGTTGGGCTCCACCCCTGCCGGAGTCAGAAGATGCCCGAGGAACTTCCCGCGGCTGGCCCCGAAGACACACTTCAAGGGGTTCAGCCTCATCTTGAACCTTCTCAAGATGGTGAATGTTTCCTCCAGACCTTGCAGGTGCGAAACCATGCACTTGCTTTTGATCATTAGGTCGTCGACGTAGACCTCCAAGTTCCTCCCCCTCTGATCCCGGAAGACTCGATCCATCATGCGCTGATAGATAGCCCCTGCGTTCTTTAACCCAAAGGGCATCATTTTGTAACTGAAGCATCCCTCCCTCGTGATGAAGGAAACATCCTTGGTATCAGGAGGGTGCAT